>APFE030241121.1:0-50054 GCA_000404065.3 Pinus taeda
TTGAGTTTCTGTTTTATTTTGTTTTATTTAAAATTAAGGCTAACTCAACCATTGTTCTTTGAAATTAGGCAAGAAAATCAAGATAGGATTAGTTAGGAACATGTTTAAAGAAATTGTTAGACAACTGAAAGGTAACTGAGGAACAGTTCCTCAACTGTAAAGAAACTGGTAATAATGCATTGAAAAAGAAAAACCAGAGCTCATTGAGGGGCTGCCATCCAGAGAGGAGAGAGAGCTCAGAATTTGTAATTTACAATTCTTTTGAATCTCTATAAAAGCAAACAATTCTAGAACATGTCATTAAGGAAGCAGGATAGTTTTTTTTATTTCCTTGTGCATAAATGTTTTAGACATTGTAATGAAAGCAAGACAATGAAACAACTCATTAAGATTCTGAATAACATCAACAAGAATCTTGTGACAGAAGGCATCTTAGACCAGGAACCAGACAAAGGCAAAACCAGCATATACAATACATTTTTCCTTTTCCTCATAAAAAAAACTAGGTACTTTTATATTCAGCCTTCAAGCATTCATGTACATGCATCTCGTTTCCCATTTAATAGTTCACTGTACAAAATCTATAACCCTAAAATCATCGAGGGTTTCGAAACCAATACAAACCAGAAAATTACAGTTCATAACCTAAACACTAGTCAAACAGCGAGGGCAGAAAACCCTTGAAACCATCCTAATACTAGTCAAACAACGAGGACGTGAAAACCTCTGAAACCACACACATACATGGAGGAATCGAAACCCCAAAAATTACACCCGATTACAAACAGAGCAAGTAACATAGCAAGCAAGAGAAAGATATAGCCATGGAAAGACCCTACCTAGGTTTTCCCGAAGCTAGCGAACAATCCCAAGGACGAAGCCGTGGAGCAGCATTCCCCTGAAATGACTTGCACACCACCACAAGAAAGGCAACAGTTAGGTAGGGCCATGAGACCAAAACATAGTCAACAGAAAACCAAGAGAGCAGTGAGGATTTACCTGGAGGAGGTCCAATTCCGCAATGGAGGACGAGAGTCGAGACCTGCAACATAGGATTTCTCCCAACAGAAATGCCATGAGAGGGTTTTTCCTGCTCACCAAGGAGCCAAAACATTACAGCCTAAAAAAGGAAAGGAATAATTGCAACTGGAACAAGAAGATTAGCTAAGAACGAGTTCGTTGAGCCGTCTTGCATAGCAGCAAGGCGAGAACCTGTGTTTGTAGAGCCGAATAATCACTAAACCCAACATCAAGAAAACAATCATCGCAAAATAGAACAGAGACAAAGTATAAGCCAAATGACAGAGATAAATAGACTTGCAAGTGGGAAAATGACTTGAAATCTTGCGAGAACCAATGAAGTGAATCACCATAGAGAGCAAGCAAAGGCACGATACTAACAAACCACCACAGGGAACAAGCAAGGCACAACATTGACAAACAACCATACGGGACAAGCAAGGCACAACGCTTACAAACCATCACAAGAACCAGGCAAAAAAATTGAGAACCCATAAAGTTGAACCAGACCACAGCAAAGCAAGAATGGATTCTAAATACCCTTAGCAGGTGTGATAGACCGTGGTTGCGAACCCGAGGCCAGTACGAAGGACAGGCCGAAAACCATAAAACACATTAAAACCTCACACCGAAACCCTACCACTATCTTAAATTCAAGAAATGAAAGAGTAAAACGGTCACTGCTACATGTCTCTCCTCGGGATCGCCACCAATTTTTGGTATCAGAGTAGATTGTCTGTTTTTCTCAGTAAAGATGGAGGTAGGAAGAAGGGGTCAAGGAAGAGCCATCATAAGAGTAGCAGATGAAGGGTTAGGAGAATAAATTAGGATTTTAACTACACGTTTGGCAGTAGTGGAAGCAGGAAGGCATAGAGATCCGGAAGGTGGGGATGAGAGTGAGGAGGAAAACACAGCCACAACGGATGGGTCAGATGAAAAAGGACCAGAGATTAAACTATTGAGGTTAGTTTTGTTTGCTAGCAGCAAGCCAAGACTAGAGCTCTCTAATTAGGATGGCAGTTTTTCCACAGAGGCATTATTAGATTGGATAAGTGAACTAGATAAACATTTAGAATACAAAGAAATTAGAGAAGACAAGAGGATCAAGTTTGTTGTCACCAAGTTGAAGGGACATGCAGGACTATGGTGGGATAGTGTACAGGCAGAAAGGAGCAGATTGAACAAACTATTGATTAAAAAATGGGATAGGATGATTGCTAGAATGAGGAGAAAATTTCTGCCTAAAGATTATCAAATTGCCCTTTATAGACAAGTACAGAACCTGAGGCAGAGATTGATGACCTTAAAGGAATATACTGAAAATTTTTATAAAGTAAACCAAAGAGCTGGTTATGTTGAAGATACCCCAGAGAAAACAATGAGGTTTGTAAATGGTCTACGAATGGAGATTCTAGACAAAATTAGTATTGTTTCCCCTAAGAGCATAGAGGAAGCCTATCAGAGTGCTTTGAAGATGGAGGAAAATATTGCTAGGAGACAAAATGCCAGAAGAGTACATGGTTCTGGCAGAGGTAGGACTGCCAACAGCAACGAAGAGGGCATTTGTTCGAAGACTTCAGGACAAACTAAAATGGAAGGTAACACCAGAGGGGGAAGGTCATACCAATGAGGAAGAGGTAATGGCAGAAGCAGAGGAAATTCCTATTAGTGTTACAAGTGTCACAAGTGGGTACGTGGGTCCTTTGAATGTCCTGAAAATGAACAAACTCAGCAAAGGGGAGCATATGTCGCTCAACCCGATGAAGTGGAGGAACCACCACAGGTGGTGGAAAATATGCCAGAAATCGGGGAAGCCTTGGTGTTGAACAAGGTATTATTGAAACCAACTAAGAAAGTAGCTGGTCAGACACAGAGGAAAGCATTCTCCCAGACTGTGTGTAAGTCACATGGGAAATGCTGCAAATTAATCATAAACAGTGGAAGTACTGATAATTTGGTAGCTACTAAAATGGTGGGGAAATTGGGTTTGAAGAAGCTGATTACCCAACTCCATATAAGGTGTCTTGGTTACAGAAAGGTCACCTAGTGCTAGTCGATGAGAAGTGTGAAGTAGAGTTTCATATTGGCAAGTACAAGGACTAGGTGACTTGTGATATCATTCCTATGGACGTGTGCCATATTTTGCTAGGCTGACCATGGCAGTATGATAGGAAGGTCATCCATGATGGGGAAACAAATTGTTACAAGTTTGTTAAATATGGGATAAAGCATATGCTAGTGCCCATAAAGGAAGAGGATGTCGCTGAAATCAGTGGGACAAAAGCATTACTGTTAGGTGGAAAATAGTTCCTGCGATAGAGGGGGGATGATGAGGCAAAATATTTAGTTGTGCAAAGGCCAAAACTAGTATTGATCCATACTGAAGTCAGTGACTTACCTAAAGAGATACGGGACATGTTGCAGGAATTTAGTCATATGGTGGTAGACGATCTACCAGACAAATAACCACCAAAGAGGAGCATTAGTCACCATATTGATTTTATTCCAGGAGCCAGTTTTCCAAACAAGGCTGCTTACCAGATGAGTCTGAAGGATAATGAATAAATCAGGAAGCAGGTGCAGGAGTTGTTGTATAAAGGATTGATTCAAGAGAGTTTTGAGCCCTTGTGCAGTTTTGATTGTTTTAGCTCCCAAGAAAGGAGGAATGTGGCGAATGTGCATTGATTCTTGGTCCATTAACAAGATCACTATCACTATAGGTTTCCTTTACCTTGGATGGATGATATAATGGATTGTTTGAGTGGAGCAGCGTAGTTTTCAAAGATAGACCTGAAAGGCGACTACCACCAAATCAGAATTCGAGAAGGTGACAAATGGAAGACAACTTTCAAGATTAATGAAGGCTTATATGAATGGTTGGTTATGCCATTTGGATTGAGCAATTCCCCCAGCACGTTCATGTGTTTGATGAATGAGATGCTGAAGGAATTCATTGGTAAATTTGTGATTATATATCTAGATGATATAGTTATATTTAGCAAGATGAAGGAAGAGCATTTTTGACACGTGAGGTATGTATTGGAAAAATTGCAGCAAAATGGATTACTAATAAATTTGAAGAAATGTTCTTTTTTCAAGAAAGAGTTAATCTGTTTGGGATTTGTGATTTCTGAGAATGAACTAAAAATGGATCTGGAAAAGGTTGCAGCCATAGTTGGCTGGCCGTCTCCCAAAAGTTTGTTTGAGGTACGTAGTTTTCATGGATTGGCAAGTTTTTATCGAAAGTTTATCAAAAATTTCAGTTGGATTTGTGCACCCATGGTGGACACCATTAAGAAGGAAAATCATCATTTCCATTGGATAGAAATGGACTTTAACAAACATTTTCAAGTTCGTTGTGATGCTAATGGAACAGCCATTGTTGCAGTACTCAACCAAGAGGACAAACCAGTAACCTATTTTAGTGAGAAACTAAATGAAAGTAGGCAGAAGTACACATCTTATGACAAGGAATTTTATGCAGTGGTTCAAACACTAAATCATTGGAGACATTATCTATTGGCCAATGAATTTGTCTTATTTTCAGACAATCCTGCATTACAATATATTATGTAGTAGCATAAGCTGAACCATAAACATGCAAAGTGGGTGGAGTACCTACAAAGTTTTACATATGCGTTGAAACACATCAGTGGTCAAGCCAACAAAGTGGCAGATGCTTTAAGCAGGAGGCATTTGATCCTACAGGAAAGTACGATACAAGTATTAGGATTCGAACATCTTAAAGACTTGTATGATACATATGCAAATTTTAAGGAAGCATATGAAGCTTGCCGAAATCCTTTGTTTAGAGATAACAATTCATGGCTAGACTATAATATGCAGGAAGGGTCGTTGTTCAAAGGAGGGTAGTTATGTATTCCAGAATGTTTTATGAGAGAGAACTTAATCCAGGAAAAGCAGAATGGAGGTTTAGCCGGGAATTTTGGCATAGATAAAACCTTAGATCAATTGAGCCACTTTTACTATTGGCTGAAGATGCGTAGAGATGTACAGAGGTTTGTGACTAGATGCAAAGTGTGTCAGCTTGCAAAGGGACACAACCAGAAGATGGAGTTGTATACGCCCTTACCTATTCTAAATAGACCATGGGACTCAGTCAGTTTAGACTTTGTCTTAGGTTTACCGAAGACACAACGGGGATTCGATTCCATCATGGTGGTGGTGGATTGTTTCACCAAAATGGCACATTTCATTCCATGTAGGAAAACCAGTGGTGCGACACATGTAGCACATTTATTCTTCACAGAGGTAATCAAATTACATGGCTTGCCGAAGTCTATTATTTCAGACCGAGACGTTAAGTTTATAGGACATTTTTGGCAGACCTTATGGAAAAAATTAGACACCAAACTAAACTTTAGCTCAACTTATTATCCACAGACCAATGGACAAACCAAAGTTGTGAACCAAAGTCTGGGAAATCTATTAAGGAGTTTGGTTGGAGAAAATTCTCGACAGTGGGATCGTGTGCTTGCACAAGCGGAATTTTCTTATAACGATTTGCCCAACAGAAGCACAAGTAGTAGTCCTTTCCAGATCCTATATGGAATGCACCCACGTGGAGTACATGAGTTACGGGATTTGGGTCAGTTGGAGCACAGGAGTGCTGATGGTGAAGATTTCACAAAGGCAATCAATGATATTCATGAATAGGTGAAATTAAAATTACAAGACAACAGCCAAGGATACAAACAGAAAGAAGATTTGAAAAGGCGAGGTATAATTCAACATAGGAGACCTGGTACTAACACACCTACGCAACAAGAGGTTTCCTAAAGGTGAATACAACAAGTTGAAATGGAGTAAAATTGGGCCTTGCAGGATTCTTCGAAAGTTTTCTATGAATGCTTATGAATTGCAGTTACCCATAGTTATAGGAATTTCACCCTTTTTTAATGTGGCAAATCTGTACCCCTACATTGCGACAAATGAAGAAGGTAGTTCGAAAAGAAGAACATGAGACACCCAGAATGAGAATGATTCATGGATTAAACAAATGCCCCCAATAAAGCCTTTATAGATCGAACAGATCCTAGACACCGAAGTGGCCAGACGGACTCGAAGGAAAGAATATTTGTGGTACTTAGTCAAGTGGAAGGGTCATCCTATTGAAGATAGTTCTTGGTTAAATGCTGGCCAGATTCAAAGCACTGGGTACTCTATTGAAGTGCTCATGGACAGGATCCATGAGTTTAATTTACCCTGGGAGCTTGATGCAAGAGCATACAAGTGAAAAGGCAACAGCTGGGAAATGTTTTTTTTAACTTTTCTGGATAGAAAGAATAACATTTTGAGTTTCTGATTTATTTTGTTTTATTTAAAATTAAGGTTGAATCAACCATTTTCTTTAAAATTAGGCAAGCAAATCAAGATTGGATTAGTTAGGAACATGTCTAAAGAAACTGTTAGACAACTGAAATGTAACTGAGCAACAGTTCCTCAACTGTAAAGAAACTACTAATAATTCATTGAAAAAGAAAAACCAGAGCTCATTGAGGAGCTGCCATCGAGAGAGGAGAGAGAGCTGAGAATTTTTAATTTATAATTGTTTTGAATCTCTATAAAAGAAAACAATTCTAGAACCTGTCATGAAGGAAGCAGGACAATTTTTTTTATTTCCTTGTGCATAAATGTTTTAGACATTGTAATGAAATCAAGATAGTGAAACAACTCATTAAGAATCTGAATAGCATTGACAAGAATATTGTGACAGAAGGCATTTCAGACCACGAACCAGACAAAGGAAAAACCATCATATACAATACATTTTTCCTTTTCCTCAACAAAAAAAAAAAACATGTACTTTTATATTCATCATTCAAGAATTCCTGTATATGCATTTTGTTTCCCATTTAACAGTTCACTGTACAAAATCTATAACCATGAGATCGTGCAGGGTTTCAAAACCCATGCAAACCAAAAAATTACAGTTCATAAGCTAAATACTAGTCAAACAGTGAGGGCATGAAAACCCCTGAAACCTTCCTAATACTAGTCAAACAGCGAGGGCATGAAAACCTCTGAAACCACACACATACACAGAGCAATCAGAACCCCAAGGGCTACACCTGATTACAGACAGAGCAAGTAATAGAGCAAGCAAGACAAAGATACAACCACATAAAGACCCTACCCCGCCTTCCCTAAACCAGCAAACAATCCCAAGGACGAAACCGTGGAGTAGCATTCCCCTGGAATGACCTGCACACCACCACAAAACGGGGCAGCAGTTAGGTAGGGCCACAAGACCAAAACACGGTGAACAAAAAACCAAGAGAGGAGTGAGGATTTAGCTGGAGGAGGTCTGATTCCGTGACGGAGGACGAGAGTCGAGACCAACAACAGAGGGATTTTCCCAACATAAATGCCATGAGAGGGTTTTTCTTACTACCAAGGATCCACAATGTTAGAGCCTCAAAAATGAAAGGAATAATTTTAACCAGAATAACAAGATTACCTGAGAACAAGTTCACTGAGTTGTCCTGTGTAGCAGCAAGATGAGAACTTATGTTTGCAAAGTTGAATCATCACCAAACCAAACATCAAGAAAACAATCATCATAAAACAAAGCAGAGACAAAGTATGAGCCAAATGACAGAGATAAATAGATTTGCAGGTGGGAAAATGACATGAAACCCTCCAAGAACCAGCGAAGTGAATCACCACAGACAGTGAACAAAGGCATGGCGATAACAAACCACCACAGGCAAGGCACATCTTTGACAAACCACCATATGGGACAAACAAGGCACAATGATTACCAACTATCACAAGAACCAAGTGAAACCACCAAGCACGCATAAGGTCGAACCAAACCACAACAAATCAAGAATGGGTTCCAAATACCCTCGAAAGGTGTGATAAACTATAGTTGCGAACCTGAGGCCAATATCAAGGGCAGGCTGGAAACCATAAAACACATTAAAACCTCACACTAAAACCTTGCCACTATCTTAAATTCGAAAACGAAAGAGTTAAATGGTCGCTGCTACATGTCCCTCCTAGGGATCACCACAAGATAGACCACATTGGTCTTAGTGGACGTTAATCATCATCATTATATATATATATATATATATATATAGTATATATGATAGTATATAATATATATATAGTCAAATTTACTATAAAGTATGTACTATATTTTTAAAGCTAAAATATTTAAATATTTCACATTATAAATAAAATAAATATCAATTGCTTATAAAGTTCTTCATAGCTTCCATAAAATTTTATGTGTCCAATCAAACAATTGTAAAGACTTTCAAGAGAATTTATTTTTCAGATATCTTCAAAGAACAACATCAAAAAATATCATGTATGGATTCAAGAGATACATAATCACATATTGGCTCTTTTCATATTGATGATAGAGGAGAATACACATGTAATGAATTTGGAAACTATTTTTCCAACATGAGATTTAACATCAAACTACAATTTCATAAAAAAATGAAGATGAAACTTAATGAATAAATAGGACTATCATGAATATGGAATGGTCCACACCCTTCTGCAAAGATGTAAAGTAGATGTTGTGGCATGATGTACTTCTATGCATGGTATATGTGAAAAATGTACATCATGGTTTTAAAAATAATACTCCTTATGAAATGTGGCGTGGTTGCATTTCTTGGGTAAGGTATTTTAGGGTTTTTTTCCTCTACCTATTATTCCATGATTTTTATGGAGCAAAGAAGCAAACTTGATGCAACTAGTAAGTACATTTTCTTGGACTACTCAAATCTCACCTAGATATATTTATATTTAGAATGAGGTAAATGAGACCTTTATTCTTTATATTGGTGTATGAAAACACCATTGAGTACAAACTTGATGGTCTAGACATATTCACTCATCTAAACACATATAATGAACTTGATAATGATATTCAACATTGTGAAAGTGAGATCCCTATATTAAATCAATCTCTAAAAACTCATTTTCAAGCATCACTTCCCCTCATGAATTTTCACTACTTCATGAGATGAAGAAGATCCATTATATTATGTGATCGAAAAGATTGCAAAATTGAACCATGATAGTGTTGGGATACATCCTTCTTAGGAATTCATTTAGGGTTAGTCATGACCTACACTCACAAGATCATTTGATCCTAAACCATAACAAGCTACATTGTAATTACTCATTCATATATATATACACTTTCAAGGCATCTCCATACATATATATCCCTTCAAGAAAACCATTCATTTATCTCATACGTTGATAACTTATTTTGAACAAATGATGCCGAAGCAATTTACCAAGGCATAACGAATGGTTTTTAGTTGAAAAGAACGACTGGTCATATTATCAAATCTCTGGTCCTGGACACGCCTATTACTTTGTATCCATGATGTGTATCTAAAAATTTATTTACGACACACGCTCTCCGTTCTGCCTTGTTGCTCGTTCGATACAGTACGGTCATTATGTTTTAAATTTGGCACTTTTGAAATGTATAGTGTATTAGTGAAAATATTGTTTAACTCTTCTCTCTACAGCCTTGGGTGGCTGTGCCTCTACCTTATGTTATGCATGCTGAGTGATCAGTTTCAACTGAATCCAAGACTGCCACCTCTCGCTCCTTCGGCCACGTCTTTTCCGTAAAGACCCTACTTTCGTTATGCCGTCAGGGTTTTTTTTTCAGAATGGTTCTTACACTCTATCAACGAGCTTATCCGCTTCTGGAATTGACATTCGCGCTATGGGAACTGTTCTACCCTTGATTCTTATTTATAAGATTTAGAATACGCACTAATGTGCTCTACTACCGTGCCCTTAAGTGATGGTATTTCAAGAAATTGTTGCTGGTATTTCACTACTCAATGGACCACATTTAGAGTCTTTTTCTCTTTAAATAAGTTATACTCCACTTGTGCACAACTAAATTTGAAGCCGAATTAATTTGCTTCAAATAGCACTTAAAAATCCAAAAGATAACATGTTTAAACTAGGTTTATCCATAAATCTAGAAGCCTTTTCGCACTAGAACTGTGTTTCAATTTTAATACAGCTCAGGTGTTTCTATGATGGGTTTAGCTTAGCAGAGTCAACCAATAGTAAGTTTTAATTTAGTCTTTCTTTTTTCAACAATTTTTGAACACTTAGCAAAACATAACAATTAGAAAGTTTGGTGAAAACACAAAAAAGTATTTAGATATTACATCCAAAAAGATTCATCGATGATTTTGGAAATTACATCCAAAAATATTCATGGCAGATTTTGGAAATCACATCATGAGTAATACCTAAAAATAGAAAAGAAAACCAAGAAAAGTAGAACATCAAAATAGAAACACCAATTAATAACTTTACTCTTGTATAGTGCACATGCCTATACACATGCTTTTTCCATATAACTCTTTACATTATGAGTCTTGACTTTTGATATCCAAACAAAACCAGTCAAAAGTTTAATATTTTTTAATATTTAAAATACAAGTTACACAAAATTGAAATAAAGACTAACAAAATATTTATTCCAATAAAACAATTAACATTAAAAGGTTACAAGTCTTTCAATGGTAAATGGAAAAAATTATTTATACATTGTGGAATAAAAGGAAATATTAGCATCACCCCTCTTGACTTTTTATATCCAAAGAAACCCGATTAAGAGTTTAATTATTTTTTAATATTTAACATATAAGTTACACGAAATTGAGATAAAGACATTACCATACATCAAGACAGAAATGCCGAAACTTTACTCTTGTATAGTGTGCATGCGTATACACATTCTTTTTCTATAGAACAACACTTGAATAAAGCTTTATCATATGACTCTTGATTTGTGATATACAAACAAGGTCAATTAAAAGTTTAATATTTTCTAATACTTAAAATATAAGTTACACAAATTCAGTTTAATATATTTCAATATTTAAAATATAAGTTACACAAATTGAGATGAAGACACTCTAACAAAATATTTTATTCCAATGAACCAATTAACATTAAGAAGTTACAAGTCTTTAAATGATAAATGGAAAAAATTATATATACATTAAGAAATAAAATGAAAAATAAGTGTCACTACTTTTGGTTTTTGATATCCAAACAAACCCATTTAAGAGTTTAGTAATTTTTTAATATTTAAAATATAAGTTAAGTGAAATTGAGATGAATACACTAACAAAATATTGTATACCAATGAGCCAATTAACAATAAGAAATTACAAGTCTTTAATCCACCCCTAAAATAATATTTTCGTGTTCCAAACCCACCAACCAAGCCTTCCATTTACAATAATTAAAAGTCTTCTTCCCAGAAGACAAATTTCATACTAAATCCAAATTCAAGGGCCTAGATTCAATATTTTGCATGATCCAATTCACAACTTAAAATACCATAGTGAAAAAATGGAAGTTGACCTCAAAGTCAAAGCTTCAATTCATTATTGCACAAATTTTGCAGTATACACAGTGTCCAGATACATACTAACTCGAAAATCAAGGTCTTAATTCAACTATCTTGCAAAACCCATTTTACAACAAGTATCCACAGTGACTACTACTAGATGCAACAAGCATCTTGGAACTCATATGTTCTTCATACATCATTGAACTTAAAAGTACCCAAATTGAAATGTACAGAAATAATCAAGCACTGTAACTTCTTAAAAAAGAGAGAACCCAAAACAATCCTTTCTTCACACACATAGAAAAGATATATCACTAGAAATTACATATTGACATCAATGAATCTTTCAGCACAACATAAAACGCCACGAATTTGAAGGAAACTTTCCAGTGAAAATACAAAAGGTTGGCATTACCAATTAATATATACACAATTTCTTGAGGGATCTGATCCTTGTACACACATAATTGTCCAAAGTGGGTTAACATAACGATCCAACAATCACCTCAAACTAGAATAACATTTGACAACTAGAAGTTTGTGCCTGTCTACAATAGAGATTATGGGAAACACCATATTTTATTTTCTTTTGGACCCAGGAAGTCCGTTTTGGATTTCAATTCAGAGTGTGGCATCATGCCCTGAGAAGCTTTCTCTATGAATATGATTATGTGGCCATCATTGATTTGTCTGCAACCCACCATAATTATCTAGCTTTATGATCTTTGGAAATATCCTAATGCTCATGCCCTTTGGAATGACACTTCCATCTCCTTTACCTTAATTTGTAGGGATAATGTCAGTTCTTAGAGCAGTACAGATTGAATAATATGAGATTCATAAATTTTGGATTCTTTATGTTGGTATTTGGCTTTCTACCTAGTACATTTATAAAACTCTTAGAGAGTCCCTCTGAGATTGGTACTTGGATTTGTACCTAGTACATCTATAGAACTCCTAGAGAGTCCCTCTTCTCAGAAAAGTGATGATCTCATCTTGAGTCCCCCCATTCTGTTAATACTTATGCTATTTTAGCTACTCTAAGCTACATTTTACCTTAGTTTTACTTGTCATCTACCATAATGACATTTTGTATCATAATTTGAAGATGATTGCTCACTCACAATCTCTTTGATTGATAAACTAATGATCTCAAAAAATACATGAACTGTTGGGAGGACCACGACATCGTTGGGGCATTGGAGATGGGATTCATGTCATAGATTCGGGAATTTATGGGGATTTTTCTAAATGCCAATCAACGACATAGTATTAATCTAATTGGACAATTTATCTAAGGAAATTATGGGGTAGAAGAATTTTTAAATGCAATCTTCCACTGGCGTTTGTGACCATATGCAGCTTGCTTTAGCGTGTGCTTACAGGAAGATGGATCTATTCTATCTACTTACATTTTCCTTTGCCATTCTCGACACCCAATTTTCTTCATTGTGTGGGGTTTTTACGAGCATATCAATGGGAAGCATGGGTGATATTTCACAAATTAGGAATGAAGATGTTACTGCTCCGAAGTTGCCAATATTGAGGAAGAGGAATGTGTTAGTAATGAATGTGCTTCCTTATGTGAACAATGTTCTACACCTCATAAATCTAATAGGAAATCCATCTTGCTCTAGCCTCATCTCAACTTAGTTGTAGATACACCAAAACCCATGTCGCGTGCCTATGGAGTCATCATTGTCCTCTGATTCGATCCATTGAATTTTCGTTTGAATTAGTAGATACAATTAGTAGAATAATAAAGCCAAGGTTAGGATTTACTCAAAATTATCATTTCCTATTTCTTTTTCACATAATTACTCAGCACAAACAAATGCCATCCATGGTGGATTAGCACTTAGAACTGTAACAACGAACTTCACACTCTTAAACCATGGGGGACAGTTTATTAATGTCAAATGCATGTGAATGGTACTGTGCATCTCATAATAAGTCAATACATATGCATGTGTTAGCTGGGTAATGAAAATGGGGTAATTGTATATATTTCAGTAGATCTAGGCTTTAAACATGGGTTGACCATTAAATTCTTTATTTCATATTCATACAAGAATATTATATTGAACTTCAATCAATGTGTCACTTATCCTCGAAAAAAGGTATATTAATTTTCTCGAAGTTCCCAAAGATTGGAAGTTGGGCTTTTAATAGTTTCAAAAACCGTTTAATAATAATAATAAAAAAAAACAACAAATTTGCACATTATTTCCCTATCTCCATTAAACTAAACAAAACAATTTTGCAGACTATTTCTATCTAATGCCAAATGTCTTGCTAACAAATTTCTTATTAGATTTAAAACTTGTAGAGATGTCAAATATATCCATTTTAAAATGGAATAAAAATTCCATTTACATGAAGACATATCACTGACATTTGGAAGGATAAGAAATTGGTGAATGCATGTAGGAACGATATAGGGTGGGCAAATATTTTTATAGAAATTGAAAAAGCAATATTAAAATTCGATTTTTATATAAAATTTATTTTATTAATTTTTTTTAATGTTTAGTAATTTAATTTTCCAAAATAATTATGTTCCAAATTTGTTATTCCTTAACTATACCTTTACACCTTTAAAAGCAATTACTCGAACATAAAATTCCAACTTTATTTTACAACATTATATCCCATTTCTATCTCTTCCAACACTACTCTTGACATTTTTGCCTCATGGGCCATCCGTCTTTACCTTCCGTTTATTCATTTGTTTCAATTCACTATTACAATTATGACTATTATTATATTACCAATAGTCTATTGCGGTCATCATATTTTAATGACCCCCAAAAGCTGAAAGGAGCGTTTTAAAGGCCATGAACTTGATCTTACTGGGATCGAAGCAACAATAATATTTTGATTTGTTCTCGGAATATATGTGAAAAAAAAATCCTCTTGAATGTTTTTATCAATTGTTTGATTGGATGCATACCATTTATGGAAGTTATAAATAATTTTCTAAACAATTAATCTTTGTTTTATTTATAAGGTAAAATATTTAAATGTTTTAGCTTTAGAATATACAGTAAACTTATTTTATAGAAAATTTGCATTATATAAATATATATTTCGTTGTTTTAATAAATTTAAATTTGTTTTACTAAATTTAATTTTTTTTTACTAATAGTTATTATTTATTGGATTTGGGTGGTGGTAATAATATTGTCGACATATAAATTATTAATATTATATTTTATATAAGATTTCTTTTTAATATTTTCTTTATATTCCACGTTTATAAGTAATTTAATTTCTATATTAAACATTCCTCCCAATATTATAGAGATGTTGTATTATTGAACATTTTGACTAAAATAAAAATAAAACTAATTAAGTAAAATTAAAAAAATTAAAAAAATAAAATAATAATTATATAATTTACATTTATAATTATAATTAATATAATTAATATTAAACTAGATTCGATCCACCTCTCTATATCTGCCCACTCTCTATATCTACCCACTCTAGAGGGATCAAATTTCAATCTTCTTTTACAATGAAAGTAGATTTGATCCCTCTCGACATTTGTAGATCCAAATTTAAGATTGATATAGAGGAGTTTAGGTTGGGTGAAATGACTAAGATGAGTTATAAAGCCTTGATAGAATTTTGTTATAATGCCTTAGTGGCTATGAATATTGTTTTGTTGGCTTTGAGTCTTGTGAATTTGCAATCTCCAGGTTGGCCTATTACTAGCAGCCTCACTCTAATAGTTGGGGTAAGAGAAAGACACCTAACTTCTTTATTAGGAAGAAAATAAAATAAAAATATACATGTACACATTTAGAAAAAAAAAAAAGATAATGAAAAACCAAAAAGTTAAACATATATACATTTAAAAAAACATTTAGAAAAACATTTACAATCTTAATCATAAAGATTTACCTTCACTTTATCATGCAAATTCTTAATCTGTAAATATGATTTGTAACAGTATGATGTCCAAATACCATGACAATTTTTTTAATTAATCATTTGAATTCGATTTTTTTTTGGTATATAGTACTATTTATTTGTGTATACTATTATAAATATTATAAAAAAAATCGTTCACCATTTATTTTAAATTTTACTATCCACCTAACCATTATTAATAATAAAAAACTTCTTAACCTAATTATTAACTCAACTAGCCATTATTAACTTAATAATTAACTTAACCTAATCATTAACTTAACTAAAAATTTAATAATTAAGCACCCATTATTGACTTAATTACCATACATTCATGATTCTTCTCCCTCCATCGATGGTGATGGACAATACTTTAATATAGCAGTAGTCTATAACGCGACTTTTTGAAAGCCTTTCCGGAGGATTTTTCTGGTCAAAATCCGGCAGCAATTCATTGGAATCCCAAGTTTGATAGCTAGTTTCTGCACAATCAATGGCTCCCAGGGGTTTTCCAGGGCGCTGAATCCAAATATGCAGTTAAAAAACCATTTTAACTGCTAAAAATCAAGATTTAACCTCATTTCTTCCGCCGGATTCCGTCACCGGAATCTCCAAAAAGTCGCATTATAGACAACTCCTTTAATATATCTAAAAGTATTTCCAAAAATTCCTCCACATGAGCAATCCTATAACAATCTCTCAAAATGCAGTTGGCATGGATGATGGGTTGCAAACTTAAAAATCTCAGAAATCTATAAAAGTAGTTAAAACATAACTGCAAGGTGAGTCAGAAGTTTCAACCTTGGGCAGAGTTGAACTGACACTCGAAAGGACGTGATACGGTTTAATCAATGGAGACTGATTTCTGCGGCCAGTAAATAGTCCTTTAGTAAAGGGCGGTGCATTGATCACGGTGATGGCGAACCATGATTTTATGGAATGTTTAACAAATTTTGTGTACAAGTCCAGTCAAAGAAATAAATCACGGCTAGGTGTCATTAGAATAGCTGACGTTGTTCCATAGAGAATTGTATTTAACACTTTTCTGCACAGTGGAGAATGGGACCGGTCCGTGGGTTTAATCAATGGAGACTGATTTCTACGGCTAGTAAAGGGCGGCGCATTGATCAGTTATGGCTAACCATGATTTTATAGAATGTATGTTCGTTTAACCGAATTTCGTGTACAAGTCTGGTCAAAGAAATAAATCACGGCGAGGAGTTATTGGAATAGTTCGGTTATTTCATAGAGGATTGTATTCAAGGACAGTTAATATTTCTAGACTTATATTTTATTAAGCAGTTGTTTATAATGAGATTTTTTGGAAGCTTTTCTGGTGGGTTTTTCCGGTCAAAATCCGGCAGCAATTTATTGGAATCACAGGTTTGATAGCTAGTTTCTGCACAAACAATCAAGGCGTTCCAAGGGTTTTTCAGGGTGTTGAATCCAAATATGCAGTTAAAAAACCATTTTAACTGCAACAAATCAAGATTTAACCTCAATTTCTTCCGCCGGATTCCGTCACCGGAATCTCCAAAAAATCGCATTATAGACAACTCCTTTTATTAATGTGTTGGGTAAGATTTTGTATTTTGGTTAAATCTAAGAGTTGGCCTATACTATATTAATGGAAGTATAATTAATATTAAAACTTTTCTTATTCAGAGAAGAATAGATTAGGCTTTGTGTGTTTTGGAAAAGGCCATGAATATATATACAATTATAATTCTATTATGTATATAGTAGTATATGCTATTTATTTGATTTAGAAAAATACTAAGTCTTACAGCACAGAGAATTGTATTTAACACTTCCTGCATAGTGGAGAACGAGGCCGGTCGGTGGGTTTTTGAAACACCACGGATATATATATATATATATATATATATTAATGCAAGTGGTAGTATATGTTACTCAAAGGAAAGTACTAAATCTAACTGATGTCAGGAAATCTAACGGCTGAGATATACTGGCGCAGTGCATCAATAGAGTTCCATAAATATTTATGGCCTTTTGAAACAATCTGATGATAATTATATTAAAAAGGGTTACATATAATTTATGTGAGTTTTTTCGAATTGATAAAGAGAACTAGCTCCTTTATAATAAATAGTAAATTAAAAAAGAAACGAATGATAAGTTACATTACTCATGTCAAAGGTGAGAGTTGTTACTTAATCAGCCCAACTCCAAATCAATTGTCTCCTCCTCTCGTTTTGAATAGATTTAGTAGGTTGGGCCTTATCCTTACCGGGAATTAGAATGGGTTGAATGTGAATGGGAAAACTACTTAAAACTTGTAAGACGATATTAAAGGTTATCTCCAGTGTATTAAATATTTGCATCTCCGCGACCATAAGAATAGGGACAAGGAGGACTCTGAAGGAAAGTAGGTCTTCACATCTCTGCTCTATCTATATATATAATATATAACAAGACCCCTTGTTTGGTCAATCTATCGTTACGAGTACTAGTAGGGAATATTCTTCTTGCCCTAAGATTCTGGAAACGCAGTTGTAGGGCCACAGAATGTGTGGAATCCCACACACCGACACCTCCCTCTAACAATGGGTTTATGTGCAATTTATAATAGGTTTGTGTGCCATTTTTCCTTTTCTAGAAGGTTGCTTCCTACTTTAATAAAAGGAATATTTTCATTCATTTTCTCCATAGAATCACGGATGTTCTCTTAATTCTTTTTAAAAGTGAGAAATTTGTATATATGAACGTATTGTGCCACAATGGTATATTTCACATCTATTTATAGCTTCCCCACCTTTGTTCTTGATTTTGAAGATGGTTAGGAGTTGAGCATCAAAATGAGGAGATTATGAGGTTTTTTCCGGGAGATTTTAGTTCAATTTTATTGAAAAGGAAAAATCTCTAGTTAATGTTAGTGTTCAATCTCAACTTCCTTATTACTACATGAATTTGTAGATTCTCCATATTCTGATAATTGGTTATAGAATAAGCATTCTCTTATTTTTATTGTTGGGGTGGTATTGGCCAACAAAGAAAACTACTCATAATTGGTCATAAAGATTAAAAACAGATTAATTTTTAACAATGTATGGGATGGCATATGTCAAAGAGAAGTCACATAAGAAGCTGAAAAAGAGGCACAACAAAAACCTTGTATACCAATTGAACTTACTTCTACAAAGGAGCTTACCTGAAGAACAAAAACAAGAAACCATATTCCTTCATTTCTATGACACTAAGTGATGAGGTGAGTTGTCATATTGACCACATTAAATATTCTATAGGAGCCTTAAAAATAATGGAAACCTTTATATAACTCTCACTTAAAAACAAAACTTGTATAATTGTTGGTGTAACTCTCCAACATAGAGTTGAAGGGTGATGATATCATAGACATAGCCTTCGGGATCACAACCATCATGCATGACCGAAATGTCATTGGAGTAAAGATACTTCTTCTTGTCATACCCTTCATCAAGGTCCTATTCCTGCATATTCTCAC
This sequence comes from Pinus taeda, assembly GCA_000404065.3. Taxonomy (NCBI): domain Eukaryota; kingdom Viridiplantae; phylum Streptophyta; class Pinopsida; order Pinales; family Pinaceae; genus Pinus; species Pinus taeda. The sequence continues at coordinate 18,816 of APFE030241121.1, forward strand.
TACCTTGAATCCTTGTAAGTTAGTGACCAAATGACGTCTACCACATTTCACTCCTTGGTGGGAAGAATTGTAGAATGTGAGAAATCCTTTGGAAAGAAGAAAAGGACATCTCAACCACTAAACGGGTCACATGCCTTACTCAAAAAGGGAATAATCAATTACATGATTCTTCTAGAAGAAATAGTAGTAAAAGAGGAAGTGGAAGAAAGAATTTGTGAAGACACAATCAAGGAGAGAGCCCCGATCTTCATTGTATTTGTTTCAACAATGATGGACATGATGCAATGAGATGTGGAATTCCTTGGCAGATGATTAAAGAAAATTAAGACAAAAAATAAAATAAAGGTAGAATCCTAGATCCAATGAAAGGTAAAAGCAAGTCAATCTACTCATTGCATTGTTTCCCATTGTAATATTAGAACTGAATTCAATTTTTATTTCATACTTCATTTGTTATTAGGGGAGATGCATGGTTTCTTGCTATAGGTGCATCATTCCACACGACCTTTCGTAGTGTCCATTTCGAATATTTCAGTAACAATGTCTATGGTATAGTCTAGTTTTTAGATAAATCAAGTCTCAAACCTTCAGGAATTAGAACCATCAGGCTTAAATTGCGTGGACTATCAGCTTTTCATGATGTACTATATATTTCAAAGTTGTGAAGGAACTTGTTGTCACTTGTAAGCATATGACATCAAGGTCACTCCCTTAATATCTTTCATGGAAAAATTGAAATAAGGAAGGCTTCTAACAACATGGTTGTCATGATTGGAGTGGAGGATGAAATACTATTAAAGTTGTCAAGGACAATTTCGCATGCATAGAATTTTGTATATCTCTCTCATCATCATAAAGGTAAATTGTCATCTAATAATCTATGGCATGCTAAATTTGGACATATTAATTACAATAACCTTTGTTTGTTGAAAAAAATGGTTCTTTCATTTTTCCTACTATTCCTATGGAACTCAAGCAATGTGATGCTTGTATCCTTGAAAAGCATTAAAAAAACCCTTCCATGATTTCATTTCTAGATTATGTGGAAAACTTGAATTGATACACTCATCAAATGGAAATTAATACATCACATCTTTTTATCATCAAATACGCTAAGATGCATTGGTGTATTTTTTTTTAAGTAAGAGAGAGCTATATTATATTTTCAAAATCAAAAGATTACATATGGCATCAGATAGGCACAGTTTGTCGGATTGAATGCCTCAACACTCGTAGAAGAGTACCTTTTTGGATTCTCTGTAATGATTTACAATGCCTTCCCTACCAACCTTATACATGCTAACATGAAAAGAGTCGATAACACAATAGGTGAAAAAATACCCCTCATCGAGGTTGCTAGGATTTCTACACTTTGTTTTACGTTTAGATATTTGAGAAGAAGGACACAAATAACAGACCCACTAGGCATAAAGCCAAAAATGAGTTCTCACAAACCACGTTATATACAATTAAGACAGATTGGTCCTCTTCCAACATTATGGGTTTCTCTAGTGTATCACTTGCAAGAGCGCCCTTGCTAGCTGGTCAACTGGAAAAGGTGCTTCCCGACTTCCTCTTGATTCTGGGTGTGGTCTCTTACCCGTCCTAAGAAGTTGCCATCTTGCGCTTGACCAGAGTGAAGTGTGGGGACTTGTCGATGACAAATCTCATATGGTGAATTGTTTTGACATATACTGTGAATTTTTCATTCAACTTATCCAAATTTTCATTCAGATTATTGCTTGCCTGGATATTTTCTCGAATCACAAAACCGAGAACTGTCTTTATGTTCCAAGAAAGCTCTATGGTTTCGCTATACATATTTTATCTTGCTTTTGTTAGGCCTGGGTCAGGAAACCACTCAAACTAGGCATCAAATTCTTCTCTGTTGGTTCTCCTTCTCACGTCCCTGGCTTAATTCTCCACGTCGGGAATCTTGTTCCTCGTCTCTTGAGGGACGGTGTTATGGCAATTCAAGGACGCTTGTTGGGTTATCTTTTCATCCCTAGTTCTTGGTCTTACATTGGCATGATGGCAACGATCCATGTTCCGGCCTTTGTGCCAGCTAGTTGAAGGGCCACTGCTAGGGCGAGGGGCGCAGGCCATACTGACATGCAAGGAGTGACGGTTGTTACCATGGGATCGATGTAAAGGGTTGATACATTGATGCGAGAGAAGATGGGACGGAATTCAAAAGTGAGAAGATAGAAGGGTTGTAGGAGAGTGCAAGAAGAGGATATTCACAGGGCGTCTCAGAAATGATGAAGCCCAAGAGAATAATGAAGGTAATAAAACCTTGAAATCTATACTGATCTATTAAATCAATTGTTGTGGAGGATTAGGAAACTTTCTGGTCCTTGGGCTGAGAAGGTGACAGTTGCAAGCCTGAGACATGACTGAGATCCAAGGGACCTTATATAAATTATGGGGCTTTATGCCTGGAGTGGAGGGCTTCAAAAAGATTTACATGGCTTGTAAGAGTTTAGCAGCGGGATTAATACTACATCCCTTGTCTTCCTTGATGTTTATTTCTCTGTAATCATGGCGGAGGGGAATGTAGAAAATATGTGATATGTTAACCCAATAATGCAATATAAATCAAAGAAGAATATGATAACCTACTTCTACTATCAATTTGCGGAAGCTTAAAGATCAAGCTGAACAATATAACTAGAAGAAGAAGAATTAATGGCACAATACACATCAAATACTTTGGGGAAAGCCTTGGCTAAAAACCCCACACTATTGTATTATCATATATGGTGGAAATACATAGGAATTATACAAAGCCTACAATCCTCACAAATATTCACAGGCAATCTCAGCTTCTCTCTAGCCTTCCTCTCTGCCCTCGCAGCTCCTATTTCCTTGAACTGTTCCTTGTGGATGATTAGCCTATTACCAAGTGGAAAAACAAGCCTTGAAAACTGTGCAATCTTCAAGGATGAATCCTTGATTTCATGCATGAGTTTTCTCCATGAGAAAACACATGCAACTCATAGTACACTGTCCTTGAACATTAATCTCAAAATATGTGTGAGTTTCTGGTGAGGGAAAATTCAGTTAACTGTAGTAGCACTAGTTGAGTGCATTAATGCATCAACTAACTGTTGACTTACTATTAGTTCCTCAAATAGCTTGAAACTAATTTAACTCGATTTAACTCAGTAAATTGAGTTAACTAATTACAACCTTTTCTAGAAGGTTGCTTCCTACTTTAACAAAAGGAATATTTTCATTCATTTTCTCCATAGAATCATTGATGTTCTCGTAATTATTTTTAAAAGTGAGAAATTTGTATATATGAACGTATTGTGCTACAATGGTATTTTTCACATCTATTTATACCTTCCACAACTTTTTTCTTGATTTTCAATAAGGTTAGGAGTTTAAGAATCAAAATTGAGGAGATTATGAGGTTTTTTCCACGAGATTCTAGTTCAATTTCACTGAAAAGAAAAAATCTCTGGAAAATGTTAGTGTTCAATCTCAACTTCCTTATGACTACATGAATTTGTAGGCTCTCCATATTCCTATAATTGTTTATAGAATATGCATTCTCTTATCTTTATTGTTGGGGTGGTATTGACTGTCAAACAAAACTACTCATAATTGGTCACAAAGATTAAAAATAGATTAATTTTTAACAATGTTTGGGATGTCATATGTCAAAGAGAAGTCACATAAGAAGCTGAAAAAGAGGTACAACAAAAACCTTGTATACTTATCAAACTTACTTCTACAAAGGAGCTTACCTTTTGGAAGAACAAAAGCAAGAAACCATATTCCTTCATTTCTATGACATAAAGTGATGAGTTAAGTTGTCATATTGATCACATTAAATATTCTATATGAGCCTTAAAAAGAATAGAAGCGTTTATATAACTCTCACTTCAAAACAAAACTTGTATAATTGTTGTTGTAACTCTCCAACCTAGAGTTGAAGGATGATGAGATCATAGACATAGCCTTCGGGATCACAACCATCATGCATGACCTAAATGTCATTGGAGTAAAGATACTCTTTCTTGTCATACCCTTCATCAAGGCCCTATCCCTACATATTCTCACTACCTTGAATCCTTGTAAGTTAGTGGCCAAATGACATCTACCACATTTCACTCTTTGGTGGGAAGAATTGTAGAATGTGATAAATCCTTTGGAAAGAAGAAAAGGACATCTCAACCACTGAAGAGGCCACATTCCTTACTCAGAAAAGGAATAATCAATTACATGACTCTTCTAGAAGAAATAGTAGTAAAAGAGGAAGTGGAAGAAAGAATTTGGGAAAACACAATCAAGGAGGGAGCCTTGATCTTCATTGTATTTGTTGTAACAAAGATGGACATGATGCAATGAGATGTGGAATTCCTTGGGAGAAGATTAAAGAAAATTAAGACCAAAAATAAAATAAAGGTAGAATTCTAGATCCAATGAAAGGTAAAAGCACCTCAATATACTCATTGCATTGTTTCCCATTGTAATATTGGAACTGAATTCAATATTTATTTCATAGTTCATTTGTTATTTGGGGAAATGCATGGTGTCTTGTGATAGGTGCATTGCTCCACATGACCTTTCATAGTGGCCATTTCGAAAATGTCAGTAACAATGTATATGGTATAGTCTAGTTTTTAAATAAATCAAGTCTCAAACCTTCAGGAATTAGAACCATCAGGCTTAAATTGCATGGACTATCAGCTTTTCACGATGTACTATATCTTTCAAAGTTGTGTAGGAACTTGTTCTCACGTGTACACATTTAATATCAAGATCACTCCATTCATACCTTTCATGGAAAAATTGAAAGAAGGAAGCCTTATAACAACATGGTTGTCATGATTGGAGTGGAGGATGAGAGACTATTAACATTGACCAGGACAATTCCTCATGCATAGAATATTTTATATATGTGTCATCATCATGAAGGTACATTGCCATCTAATCTTCTATGGCATGCTAAATTTGGACATATTAATTACGATACCTTTGTTTCTTGAAAGAAATTGTTCTTTCATTTTTCCTTCTATTCCTATGGAACTAAAGCAATGTGATGCTTGTATTCCTGAAAAGCATTGGGAAAAAAATCCTTCCACAATTTCATTTCGTATTATGTGGAAAACATGAATTAATACACTCATCAAATGGAAATAAATACATCACATCATTTTATCAACAAATACACTAAGATGCATTGGTGTAATTTTTTTGTAAGTAAGAGAGAGCTATAATATATTTTCCAAATCAAAAGATTACATTTGGCATCAGATAGGCACAGTTTGTCAGATTGAATGCCTCAACACTTGTAGAAGAGTTCCTTTTTCGATTCTCTGTAATGATTTAAAATGATTTCCCTATCAGCGTTTGACATGCTAACATGAAAAGAGTCGATAAGAAAATATGTGAAAAGATACCCCTCATTGAGGTCGCCAGGACTTCTACATTTTTCTTTACATTTATATATTTGAGAAAAAGGACACAAATAACAGGCCCATTAGGGATAAAGCCAAACATTAGTTCTCACAAACCACATTATATACAATTTAGACAAATTGGTCGTCTTCCAACATGATGGGTTTCTCTAGTGTATCACTTGCAAGAGTGCCCTTGCTAGTCGGTCAACTGGAAAAGGTGCTTCCTAACTCCCTCTTGCTTCTGGGTGTGCTCTCTTACCCCTCCTGAGAAGTTTCCATCTTGCACTTGACCAGAGTGAAGTGTGGGGAGTCCTTGGTGACAAATCTCATATGGGGAATTGTTTCTACATATACTATGAATTTGTCGTTCAAGTTATCCAGCGTTTCATTCAGAGTATTGCTCACCTAGATATTTTCTCGCATCATGAAACCCAAAATTGTCTTCACGTTCCAAGAAAGATCTATGGTTCTGCTATACATATTTTATCTTTCTCTCGTTAAGCTTGGGTCAGGAAACCACTCAAACTAGGCATCAAATTATTCTCTGTTGGTTGTCCTTCTGATGTCCCTGGCTTAGTTCTTGTCTCTTGAGGGATGGGTTATGGTAATTCAAGGAAGCTTGTTGGGCCATCTTTTCATCTCCAGTTCTCGGTCTCAGATTGTCATGATGGAAACGATCCATGTTTTGGCCTTTATGGCAGCTAGTTGAAGGGTCACTGTTAGGGCAAGGGACGCAGGCTATACTAATATGCAAGGAGTGATGGTTGCTACCATGGGATCGATGCAAAGGGTTGCTACAATTGGAGCGAGAGAAAATCAGACGGAATTCAAGAGTGAGAGGAGAGAAGGGTTGGAGGAGAGTGCAAGAAGAGGATATTCATAGGAAATGATGAAGCCTAAGAGAATAATGAAGATAATAAGACCTTGAAATCTACACTAATCTATTAAAACAATTCTTGTAGAGGATTGAGGAAACTTACTAATCCTTGGGCCGAGAAGGTGACAGTTGCAAGCCTGAGACATGACAGAGATCCAAGGGACCTTATATAAATTATGGGGATTTATGCTTGCAGTGGAGTGCATCACATAGATTTAGATGGCCTGTAAGAGTTGAGAAAGGGGATTAATACTACATCTCTTGTTTTCCTTGATGTTTATTTCTCTGCAATCATGGTAGAGGGCGAATGTAGAAAACCGATGATAGGTTAACCCAATAATGCAATATAAATCAAAGAAGAATACTATAACCTAATTCTACTATCAATTTGCAGAAGCTTAAAGATCAAGTTGAACAATATAACCAAAAGAAGAAGAATCAATGACACAATACGCAAAAAAATACTTTGGGGAAGGAATCAACTAAAAACCCCACACTATTGTGTTATCATACATGGTGTAAATACATAGAAATTATACAGCCTTAGCTCTCACAGCTAGCCATCTCTCAGTACAATCCTCATAAATGCTCACAAGCAATATCGACTTCTCTCCAACTTCCTCTCTGCCCTCCAAGCCCTTGCGCTATTCCTTGTGGATGATTAGCCTATCACCAAGTGGAAAAACAAGACTTCAAAAGTGCACAATCCTCACAGATGAATCCTTGATTGCATGCATGAGTTTTCTCCATGACAAAACACATGCAACTAATAGTACACTGAAGGAACTTTCTTTCACTTGTACAAATTTTATATCAAGGTCACTCCATTCATATCTTTCATAGAAAAACTAGAATACGGAAGGATTCTAACAACATGGTTGTCATCATTGGAGTGGAGGATGAAAGATTATTAAAGTTGACAAAGACAATTCCTCATGCATAGAATTTTGTGTATCTCTCTCATCATTATGAAGGCACATTGACATCTAATCTTCTATAATGTGCTAAATTTGGACATATTGATCACGATAAACTTTGTTTGTTGAAAATAATGGTTTCATTTTTCCTACTATTCCTATGGAACTGAAGTAATGTGATGCTTGTATCCCTAAAAAGCATTAAAAAAACCCCTTCCACGATTTCATTTATAGATTATATGGAAAACTTGAATTGATACACTCATCAAATGGAAATAAATACATCACATATTTTTACCAACAAATACACTAAAATGCAATGGTGTACTTTTTTTTTGTAAGTAAGAGAGAGCTATATTATATTTTCAAAATCAAAAGATTACATTTGGCATCAGATAGGCACAGTTTGTCGGATTGAATGCCTCAAAACTCGTAGAAGAGTTGATTTTTGGATTCTCTATAAAGATTTACAATGGTTTCCCTACCAACCTTAGACATGCTAACATGAAAAGAGTCGATAACAAAATAGGTGAAAAAATACCCCTCATTGAGGTTGCTAAGACTTCTACACTTTGCTTTGCGTTTAGATATTTGACAAAAAGGACACAAATAATAGGTCGACTAGGCATAAAGCCAAAAATGAGTTCTTACAAGGAACATTATATATAATTCAGACAAGTCCTCTCCCAAAATTATGGGTTTCTCTGGTGTATCACTTGGAAGAGTGCCCTTGCTAGTCGATCAATAGGCAAACATGCTTCTAGACTCCCTCTTGATTTTGGGTGTGGTCTCTTACCCATCCTGAGAAGTCACCATCTTGCACTTGACCAGAGTGATATATGGGGAGTCCTTGGTGACAAATCTCATATGGTGAATTATTTCGACATATACAGTGAATTTGTCACTCAACTTATACAACTTTTCATTCAGAGCATTGCTCGCCTAGATATTTTCTCACACCACGAAACCCAGAATTGTCTTCATGTTCCAGGAAAGCAATATGGTTCTGCTATACATATTTTATCTTGCTCTCATTAGGCCTGGGTTAGGAAATCACTCAAACTAGGCATCAAATTATTCTTTGTTGGTTCTCCTTCTGATGTCCCTGGCTTAATTCTCCACGTTGGGAATCTGGTCCCTCATCTCTTGAGGGATGGTGTATGGTAATTCAAGGAAGCTTGTTGGACCATCTTTTCATCTCTAGTTCTCAGACTCACAATGGTATGATGGCAGTGATCCATGTTCTACCTTTGTGCCAGCTGGTTAAAGGGCGACTACAGGGGTGAGGGGTGTAGGCCATACTGATATTCAATGAGTGATGGTTGCTACTATGGGATTGATGCAGAGGGTTGCTACCATTGGAGCGAGTGACGATGGGACATAATTCAAGAGTGGGAGGATAGAAGGGTTGGAGGAGAGTGCAAGAAGAGGATATTCATAAGGCGTCTCGGAAATGATGAAGCCCAAGAGAATAATGAACACAATAAAATCTTGAAATCTAGTTTGATCTATTAAATTAATTCTTGTAGAGGATCGAGGAAACTTACTAGTCCTTGGGCCGAGAAGGCGACAGTTGCAAACTTGGGACATGACTAAGATTCAAGGGACCTTATATAAATTATGGGGCTTTATGCTTGGAGTGGAGCACATCACACAGATTTAGATGGCTTGTAAGAGTTGACTAGGGGGATTAATACTACATCCCTTGTTTTCCTTGATTTTTATTGATCTGTAATCATGGTGGAGGGGAATTGTATAAAATCTGTGATAGATTAACCCAATAATGCAGTATAAATCAAAGAATAATACTATAACCTACTTCTATTATAAATTTGTGAAAGCTTAAAGATCGAACTAAACAATATAACCAGAAGAAGAAGAATCAATGACACAATACACATGAAAATACTTTGTGCAAAGCCTTAGCTAAAAACCCCACACTATTGTATTATCATACATGGTGGAAATACATAGGAATTATACAAAGCCTTAGCTCTCATAGCTAGCCAGCTCTCAGCACAATTCTCACAAATTCTCATACGCAATATTGGCTTCTCTCCAGCCTTCCTCTTTGCCCTACAAGCTCCTATTTCCTTGCGTTATTCCTTGTGGATGATTATCCTATTACCAAGTGGAAAAACAAGCCTTCAAAACTGTGCAATCCTCAAGGATGCATCCTTGACTTCATGCATGAGTTTTCTCCATGAGAAAACACATGGAACTGATAGTACATTGTCCTTGAACATTAATCTCAACTGGGTCTTTCTCAGAATAGACATGCATGAGTTTCTGATGAGGGAATCTTTAGTTAACTGGAGTAGCACTAGTTGAGTGCATTAATGCATCAACTGATTGTTAACTCACTATTAGTTCCTCAAACAGTTTGGAGCTAATTTAACTAGACTTAACTTGGTAAACTGATTTAACTAATTACAACTCAAATATAACTCAATCTTATCTCCTTAAATTAAGGGATAACTCTTGCATGACTTCAAGAAGACTTCTAACTTGAATTTCTCCAACTAATTAATTTAAAGTAAATTAACTAATTATTTCCAAGTAGCTATTTAAACTAAATTCGATTTTAATTCTGTTGGCATTATGATTCTGGTATGGCTCTATGATACAGGTGTTGTACTTGATGGCAACTCACTCCAGTGTTCAGGCTCTCAAAATGATGAAAATTAAGAGGCTCGCAGGTGAACGGTTCAAGAGGTGCGGACCCGCAGGTTACCCATACAGGAGGAGCAGTCAGTCCCATAGGTTACCAGTTCAGAAGGTGCGTACCCCAGTGCACACATTTCAAGGTAGTGAAGCGTGCTCACATGGGGTTTCTTATGTTTGGTTCGTGGTATTTAGCCCGCCTTTTTCTAAATACTATGGTTTTGGCCCATGGCATAGGGACTATTTTAGCCCCGGTTTGGATCCCTTCTATTTGTTATTGATGGTTTTGTCCCATGGTGTGAATGAGGGCTTGTCTATAAATATGGAAGGAGATCACTTGGCCAAAGTATCTTTTGCAAATTGAATATCCTAAGATCTGAAATATTGGGTTATTATGTTAAAAGCTTGATCTATATAAAAGTGAAGTTGAAAGCGAATCTATGAAGGGCGATCTCTCGAGTGCACGATCAGATCTGAGCATCTAACTATCTGTGGCGGATTGGGGGATTGCCAATTCGGCCCTAACCAGAGGTACGCAGGCATTTAACGGTGAAAGTGCGTGGGTACGCAGAGCAGAGGAAGGAGAAGTGCGCGGGTACGCAGAGATGAAAAACGAGAAGTGTGTGGGTATGCAGAGTAGAAGAAGGCATAGTGCGTGGGTATGCAGCGCGACAGAGGCTCAGGTGCGGAGGCACGGGGAAAGTACTCAGCGGCTCAGAAGCCGCAGGTGCGTAGGTACGCGGCACAATCGCATCTGTGGGTACGTGGCTCCAAGAGCAGTACGCGACGCGATAGTATCTGTGGGTGCGGTCCTACAGCAACAGTACGCAGCGTGACTGAAGAAACAATGTGTGGATACGCAGTTCGGCAGAAGGGTCTTTGTAGGTATACGCAGGGGAGCAGAAGCAGAAGTGCGTATGCACGCAGACCAGAGAAAGAAAAACTGCATATCTGTCTTAAGACCTTTTAATTTTCTGTTGATAAGGTGTTCTAGGTTAGTTTACAGTTATTGCTGATCTGGTTACTGCAGTTGACTGGGTGATTTACTTGTTCTTGATAATCTCTTGATGTTTATGGATCCAGTTTGAAAATTTATGAAAAGTGGTCCTTGAAGGAAAAGAAGTAGACCTGGGTAGGGTCTTTATGTGGTTGTATCTTTGTCTTGCTTGCTCTATTACTTGCTCTGTCTGTAATCAGGTGTAGCCCTTGGGGTTCTGATTGCTCTGTGTATGTGTGTGGTTTCAGAGGTTTTCATGCCCTCGCTGTTTGACTAGTATTAGGAAGGTTTCAGGGGTTTTCATGCCCTCACTGTTTGACTAGTATTTAGCTTATGAACTGTAATTTTTTGGTTTGCATGGGTTTTGAAACCCTGCACGATCTCATGGTTATAGATTTTGTACAGTGAACTGTTAAATGGGAAACAAAATGCATATACAGGAATTCTTGAATGATGAATATAAAAGTACATGTTTTTTTTTTTTGTTGAGGAAAAGGAAAAATGTATTGTATATGATGGTTTTTCCTTTGTCTGGTTCGTGGTCTGAAATGCCTTCTGTCACAATATTCTTGTCAATGCTATTCAGATTCTTAATGAGTTGTTTCACTATCTTGATTTCATTACAATGTCTAAAACATTTATGCACAAGGAAATAAAAAAAATTGTCCTGCTTCCTTCATGACAGGTTCTAGAATTGTTTTCTTTTATAGAGATTCAAAACAATTATAAATTAAAAATTCTCAGCTCTCTCTCCTCTCTCGATGGCAGCTCCTCAATGAGCTCTGGTTTTTCTTTTTCAATGAATTATTAGTAGTTTCTTTACAGTTGAGGAACTGTTGCTCAGTTACATTTCAGTTGTCTAACAGTTTCTTTAGACATGTTCCTAACTAATCCAATCTTGATTTGCTTGCCTAATTTTAAAGAAAATGGTTGATTCAACCTTAATTTTAAATAAAACAAAATAAATCAGAAACTCAAAATGTTATTCTTTCTATCCAGAAAAGTTAAAAAAAACATTTCCCAGCTGTTGCCTTTTCACTTGTATGCTCTTGCATCAAGCTCCCAGGGTAAATTAAACTCATGGATCCTGTCCATGAGCACTTCAATAGAGTACCCAGTGCTTTGAATCTGGCCAGCATTTAACCAAGAACTATCTTCAATAGGATGACCCTTCCACTTGACTAAGTACCACAAATATTCTTTCCTTCGAGTCCGTCTGGCCACTTCGGTGTCTAGGATCTGTTCGATCTATAAAGGCTTTATTGGGGGCATTTGTTTAATCCATGAATCATTCTCATTCTGGGTGTCTCATGTTCTTCTTTTCGAACTACCTTCTTCATTTGTCGCAATGTAGGGGTACAGATTTGCCACATTAAAAAAGGGTGAAATTCCTATAACTATGGGTAACTGCAATTCATAAGCATTCATAGAAAACTTTCGAAGAATCCTGCAAGGCCCAATTTTACTCCATTTCAACTTGTTGTATTCACCTTTAGGAAACCTCTTGTTGCGTAGGTGTGTTAGTACCAGGTCTCCTATGTTGAATTATACCTCGCCTTTTCAAATCTTCTTTCTGTTTGTATCCTTGGCTGTTGTCTTGTAATTTTAATTTCACCTATTCATGAATATCATTGATTGCCTTTGTGAAATCTTCACCATCAGCACTCCTGTGCTCCAACTGACCCAAATCCCGTAACTCATGTACTCCACGTGGGTGCATTCCATATAGGATCTGGAAAGGACTACTACTTGTGCTTCTGTTGGGCAAATCGTTATAAGAAAATTCCGCTTGTGCAAGCACACGATCCCACTGTCGAGAATTTTCTCCAACCAAACTCCTTAATAGATTTCCCAGACTTTGGTTCACAACTTTGGTTTGTCCATTGGTCTGTGGATAATAAGTTGAGCTAAAGTTTAGTTTGGTGTCTAATTTTTTCCATAAGGTCTGCCAAAAATGTCCTATAAACTTAACGTCTCGGTCTGAAATAATAGACTTCGGCAAGCCATGTAATTTGATTACCTCTGTGAAGAATAAATGTGCTACATGTGTCGCACCACTGGTTTTCCTACATGGAATGAAATGTGCCATTTTGGTGAAACAATCCACCACCACCATGATGGAATCGAATCCCCGTTGTGTCTTCGGTAAACCTAAGACAAAGTCTAAACTGACTGAGTCCCATGGTCTATTTAGAATAGGTAAGGGCGTATACAACTCCATCTTCTGGTTGTGTCCCTTTGCAAGCTGACACACTTTGCATCTAGTCACAAACCTCTGTACATCTCTACGCATCTTCAGCCAATAGTAAAAGTGGCTCAATTGATCTAAGGTTTTATCTATGCCAAAATTCCCGGCTAAACCTCCATTCTGCTTTTCCTGGATTAAGTTCTCTCTCATAAAACATTCTGGAATACATAACTACCCTCCTTTGAACAACGACCCTTCCTGCATATTATAGTCTAGCCATGAATTGTTATCTCTAAACAAAGGATTTCGGCAAGCTTCATATGCTTCCTTAAAATTTGCATATGTATCATACAAGTCTTTAAGATGTTCGAATCCTAATACTTGTATCGTACTTTCCTGTAGGATCAAATGCCTCCTGCTTAAAGCATCTGCCACTTTGTTGGCTTGACCACTGATGTGTTTCAACGCATATGTAAAACTTTGTAGGTACTCCACCCACTTTGCATGTTTATGGTTCAGCTTATGCTACTACATAATATATTGTAATGCAGGATTGTCTGAAAATAAGACAAATTCATTGGCCAATAGATAATGTCTCCAATGATTTAGTGTTTGAACCACTGCATAAAATTCCTTGTCATAAGATGTGTACTTCTGCCTACTTTCATTTAGTTTCTCACTAAAATAGGTTACTGGTTTGTCCTCTTGGTTGAGTACTGCAACAATGGCTGTTCCATTAGCATCACAACGAACTTGAAAATGTTTGTTAAAGTCCATTTCTATCCAATGGAAATGATGATTTTCCTTCTTAATGGTGTCCACCATGGGTGCACAAATCCAACTGAAATTTTTGATAAACTTTCGATAAAAACTTGCCAATCCATGAAAACTACGTACCTCAAACAAACTTTTGGGAGACGGCCAGCCAACTATGGCTGCAACCTTTTCCAGATCCATTTTTAGTTCATTCTCAGAAATCACAAATCCCAAACAGATTAACTCTTTCTTGAAAAAAGAACATTTCTTCAAATTTATTAGTAATCCATTTTGCTGCAATTTTTCCAATACATACCTCACGTGTCAAAAATGCTCTTCCTTCATCTTGCTAAATATAACTATATCATCTAGATATATAATCACAAATTTACCAATGAATTCCTTCAGCATCTCATTCATCAAACACATGAACGTGCTGGGGGAATTGCTCAATCCAAATGGCATAACCAACCATTCATATAAGCCTTCATTAATCTTGAAAGTTGTCTTCCATTTGTCACCTTCTCGAATTCTGATTTGGTGGTAGTCGCCTTTCAGGTCTATCTTTGAAAACTACGCTGCTCCACTCAAACAATCCATTATATCATCCATCCAAGGTAAAGGAAACCTATAGTGATAGTGATCTTGTTAATGGACCAAGAATCAATGCACATTCGCCACATTCCTCCTTTCTTGGGAGCTAAAACAATCAAAACTGCACAAGGGCTCAAAACTCTCTTGAATCAATCCTTTATACAACAACTCCTGCACCTGCTTCCTGATTTATTCATTATCCTTCAGACTCATCTGGTAAGCAGCCTTGTTTGGAAAACTGGCTCCTGGAATAAAATCAATATGGTGACTAATGCTCCTCTTTGGTGGTTATTTGTCTGGTAGATCGTCTACCACCATATGACTAAATTCCTGCAACATGTCCCGTATCTCTTTAGGTAAGTCACTGACTTCAGTATGGATCAATACTAGTTTTGGCCTTTGCACAACTAAATATTTTGCCTCATCATCCCCCCTCTATCGCAGGAACTATTTTCCACCTAACAGTAATGCTTTTGTCCCACTGATTTCAGCGACATCCTCTTCCTTTATGGGCACTAGCATATGCTTTATCCCATATTTAACAAACTTGTAACAATTTGTTTCCCCATCATGGATGACCTTCCTATCATACTGCCATGGTCAGCCTAGCAAAATATGGCACACGTCCATAGGAATGATATCACAAGTCACCTAGTCCTTGTACTTGCCAATATGAAACTCTACTTCACACTTCTCATCGACTAGCACTAGGTGACCTTTCTGTAACCAAGACACCTTATATGGAGTTGGGTAATCAGCTTCTTCAAACCCAATTTCCCCACCATTTTAGTAGCTACCAAATTATCAGTACTTCCACTGTTTATGATTAATTTGCAGCATTTCCCATGTGACTTACACACAGTCTGGGAGAATGCTTTCCTCTGTGTCTGACCAGCTACTTTCTTAGTTGGTTTCAATAATACCTTGTTCAACACCAAGGCTTCCCCGATTTCTGGCATATTTTCCACCACCTGTGGTGGTTCCTCCACTTCATCGGGTTGAGCGACATATGCTCCCCTTTGCTGAGTTTGTTCATTTTCAGGACATTCAAAGGACCCACGTACCCACTTGTGACACTTGTAACACTAATAGGAATTTCCTCTGCTTCTGCCATTACCTCTTCCTCATTGGTATGACCTTCCCCCTCTGGTGTTACCTTCCATTTTAGTTTGTCCTGAAGTCTTCGAACAAATGCCCTCTTCGTTGCTGTTGGCAGTCCTACCTCTGCCAGAACCATGTACTCTTCTGGCATTTTGTCTCCTAGCAATATTTTCCTCCATCTTCAAAGCACTCTGATAGGCTTCCTCTATGCTCTTAGGGGAAACAATACTAATTTTGTCTAGAATCTCCATTCGTAGACCATTTACAAACCTCATTGTTTTCTCTGGGGTATCTTCAACATAACCAGCTCTTTGGTTTACTTTATAAAAATTTTCAGTATATTCCTTTAAGGTCATCAATCTCTGCCTCAGGTTCTGTACTTGTCTATAAAGGGCAATTTGATAATCTTTAGGCAGAAATTTTCTCCTCATTCTAGCAATCATCCTATCCCATTTTTTAATCAATAGTTTGTTCAATCTGCTCCTTTCTGCCTGTACACTATCCCACCATAGTCCTGCATGTCCCTTCAACTTGGTGACAACAAACTTGATCCTCTTGTCTTCTCTAATTTCTTTGTATTCTAAATGTTTATCTAGTTCACTTATCCAATCTAATAATGCCTCTGTGGAAAAACTGCCATCCTAATTAGAGAGCTCTAGTCTTGGCTTGCTGCTAGCAAACAAAACTAACCTCAATAGTTTAATCTCTGGTCCTTTTTCATCTGACCCATCCGTTGTGGCTGTGTTTTCCTCCTCACTCTCATCCCCACCTTCCGGATCTCTATGCCTTCCTGCTTCCACTACTGCCAAACGTGTAGTTAAAATCCTAATTTATTCTCCTAACCCTTCATCTGCTACTCTTATGATGGCTCTTCCTTGACCCCTTCTTCCTACCTCCATCTTTACTGAGAAAAACAGACAATCTACTCTGATACCAAAAATTGGTGGCGATCCCGAGGAGAGACATGTAGCAGTGACCGTTTTACTCTTTCATTTCTTGAATTTAAGATAGTGGTAGGGTTTCGGTGTGAGGTTTTAATGTGTTTTATGGTTTTCGGCCTGTCCTTCGTACTGGCCTCGGGTTCGCAACCACGGTCTATCACACCTGCTAAGGGTATTTAGAATCCATTCTTGCTTTGCTGTGGTCTGGTTCAACTTTATGGGTTCTCAATTTTTTTGCCTGGTTCTTGTGATGGTTTGTAAGCGTTGTGCCTTGCTTGTCCCGTATGGTTGTTTGTCAATGTTGTGCCTTGCTTGTTCCCTGTGGTGGTTTGTTAGTATCGTGCCTTTGCTTGCTCTCTATGGTGATTCACTTCATTGGTTCTCGCAAGATTTCAAGTCATTTTCCCACTTGCAAGTCTATTTATCTCTGTCATTTGGCTTATACTTTGTCTCTGTTCTATTTTGCGATGATTGTTTTCTTGATGTTGGGTTTAGTGATTATTCGGCTCTACAAACACAGGTTCTCGCCTTGCTGCTATGCAAGACGGCTCAACGAACTCGTTCTTAGCTAATCTTCTTGTTCCAGTTGCAATTATTCCTTTCCTTTTTTAGGCTGTAATGTTTTGGCTCCTTGGTGAGCAGGAAAAACCCTCTCATGGCATTTCTGTTGGGAGAAATCCTATG
Source organism: Pinus taeda (assembly GCA_000404065.3). NCBI lineage: Eukaryota > Viridiplantae > Streptophyta > Pinopsida > Pinales > Pinaceae > Pinus > Pinus taeda. The sequence goes on from APFE030241121.1 coordinate 35,949, forward strand.
TTGCAGGTCTCGACTCTCGTCCTCCATTGCGGAATTGGACCTCCTCCAGGTAAATCCTCACTGCTCTCTTGGTTTTCTGTTGACTATGTTTTGGTCTCATGGCCCTACCTAACTGTTGCCTTTCTTGTGGTGGTGTGCAAGTCATTTCAGGGGAATGCTGCTCCACGGCTTCGTCCTTGGGATTGTTCGCTAGCTTCGGGAAAACCTAGGTAGGGTCTTTCCATGGCTATATCTTTCTCTTGCTTGCTATGTTACTTGCTCTGTTTGTAATCGGGTGTAATTTTTGGGGTTTCGATTCCTCCATGTATGTGTGTGGTTTCAGAGGTTTTCACGTCCTCGTTGTTTGACTAGTATTAGGATGGTTTCAAGGGTTTTCTGCCCTCGCTGTTTGACTAGTGTTTAGGTTATGAACTGTAATTTTCTGGTTTGTATTGGTTTCGAAACCCTCGATGATTTTAGGGTTATAGATTTTGTACAGTGAACTATTAAATGGGAAACGAGATGCATGTACATGAATGCTTGAAGGCTGAATATAAAAGTACCTAGTTTTTTTTATGAGGAAAAGGAAAAATGTATTGTATATGCTGGTTTTGCCTTTGTCTGGTTCCTGGTCTAAGATGCCTTCTGTCACAAGATTCTTGTTGATGTTATTCAGAATCTTAATGAGTTGTTTCATTGTCTTGCTTTCATTACAATGTCTAAAACATTTATGCACAAGGAAATAAAAAAAACTATCCTGCTTCCTTAATGACATGTTCTAGAATTGTTTGCTTTTATAGAGATTCAAAAGAATTGTAAATTACAAATTCTGAGCTCTCTCTCCTCTCTGGATGGCAGCCCCTCAATGAGCTCTGGTTTTTCTTTTTCAATGCATTATTACCAGTTTCTTTACAGTTGAGGAACTGTTCCTCAGTTACCTTTCAGTTGTCTAACAATTTCTTTAAACATGTTCCTAACTAATCCTATCTTGATTTTCTTGCCTAATTTCAAAGAACAATGGTTGAGTTAGCCTTAATTTTAAATAAAACAAAATAAAACAGAAACTCAAAATGTTGTTGTTGTTGCTGTTGTTGTTTTTTTATTTTTTTATTTTTTTTATTTATTTTTTATTTATTTTATTATTTATTTTTTTTATTTATTTTTTTTTTTTTCTGTTTCTGTTTCTGTCCAGCAAAATAAAAATAAAAAGCATTTCCTAGTTGTTTCCTTCTCACTCGGATGCTCCTGCATCACTATCGGACCTCAAGAAAAGAGAGTCTAATTATCATTTTTCAAAATCTTGTTTCTATGATCAAGGAGTAGCGAAAGAAGCCTTCGAAGATCTTTATAGTTGTTTTGGCTTAATAAGTCAAGAAAATTGAAGGTGTGCTTGATGATCTAGAATTGAGAGCAGATGTGGGTAAGAGTCAGGCAGTCTGAAAGGAAGTGCTTTTCATCTTCCTCCTTCCTAATATCACAAATATGAAAAGTTCTATCATCCCAGGGAGTCTTGGGAGTAGACCACCACTCGGTCTCACTCCAAACCTCATGAGAGTTAGTTCTTATCTTATAGAGATGTTCATTTTTTTCTTAGTGTTAGCGAACATAGAGAGATAATTTTTGTTATCAAGGGTGGGGTTGATCACCTCCTTATGGTACCTTAGCTTCCTTTTGCCCTCCAACTCCTTAGCATCCCAAATCTTGTACTTAAAACTAGAGGTAATAGTATCTTTGATAGTGTCCTTGCTTCCCATGATGATCTCCTCAATCTCCCAAAGGTTGAGCCAAGACTGAGCATTGTGATGTCACCTATACTTGAGACGTAGTTGGGGGTTTTGACTAAAGTTATAAGAAATTTTTGGGAACCTCTTGGATTCCATATTGTGAAGTTTCTTCTTATCTTCTTATACATCAGATATCTAAACATAGCCACACTTTCAATGAGGGGCATACCATATTCAATGAACATGATAGGATAGGGAGTATTTCCTTGAGGTTATAGGTTATGAATTGCTTTTATATCATCTCAATCTTTCTCCACAAACTCCCTAGATATACTCCACCCCAAACTTCACATCTGTAAACTTAAATTTCCTGCCACTAGTGGCAATTTTTTATTCTATTGTGGTGGTAATAAATATTCGTTAACATATAATACTACAATATTATATTTTATCCAAAATTTCCCCACCACAAATTTTCTTTATATTTGAGTTTAGTAAACTTAACTTTTGTATAAACATAACATCCTAGTATGGTAGAGATGTTGTAATTTTTAACATTTTGACTAGTTAAAAATAAAATAAAAACAGAATTAATAAAATAAAATAAAATTAATTAAATAAATAATTATATTTTATTATAATTAATAATTAAATCAGGTTAGATCTTCTAGATAGATCAAAATTCAAACTTCTTTTAAAGTGAAAAGAGATTTGATTCCTCTAGACACTTGGTAGATCTGAATTTAAGATGGATCTAGACTAGTTTAGGTTGGGTGAAATGACTATAATGAAGTATAATGCCTTGGTAGAATTTTGTTATAATGCCTTAGTGGCTATGAATATTGTTGTGTTCACTTTGAGTCTTGTAATTTTAAAAGCTTAGGGTTGAGCTATTACTAGCAACCTCACTCTAGCCCGCCCTTGGGGTGAGAGAGAGACACCTAATTTATTTCCTAGTAAAAAATAAAATAAAAGTAAAAAAACACATATACACATTTAGAAAAATAAATAAAAGATAAATAAAAACCAAAAAGTTAAACATGTGTACATTTAAAAAAACATTTACATTCTTAATCATAAAGATTTACCTCCGCTTTATCATGCAAATTTTTAATTTGTAAATAAGTAATAAGTTTTGTAACAATACCATGACAATTTTTTTAATTAATTAAATTATCAAAACAAAGACAATTTTTTAATTAACTAATTTAATTCAAAAAATTAATTTATATATATACACAATTATTGAATTGTGTATACTATTATTATTATAAAAAATAGATTCATCATTTAATTCAAATTTTATTATCCATTTAATAATTATTAATAATAATAAAACATTTTAACCTAATTATTAACTTAACGAACCATTACTGACTTAATTACCATGCCTTCCGTCGATCGTGATGAACGATGCTTATCGCTTTATATCCAAAACTATTTCCAAAAATTCCTACATATGAGGAATCCTATAACTATATACCAAACTGCAGTTGACATGGATGATGGGACATAACTGCTTGCAAACTTAAAAATCTCAGAAACCTATAAAGATAGGTAAAACATAACCGCAAGGCGAGTCAAAACTTTCAACCTTGGGCAGAGTTGAACTGAAACTGGAAAGGACGTGATACGGTTTAATCAATGGAGACTGATTTCTACGGCCAGTAAATAGTCCTGTAGTAAAGGGCGACGCATTGATCACAGGTATGGCCAGCCATGATTTTATAGAATGTACGTTCGTTTAGCGAATTTCGCGTACAAGTCCGGTCAAAGAACTAAATCACGGCTAGGGGTAGTTAGAATGGTTGGTTTTGTTTTATAGAGGATTGTATTTAAGTGTAATTAATAGTTTGGAAGGTATAGTTTTATTAATGTACGGGTAGTATATGTTACTGGTTGGTTTTGTATTGGTTTAAATCTAAGAGTTAGTATATATTGCAGTAAAAGTTACTATATACCATTACATATATTAATAGTGTATTAATGGAGTTATAATTTCAGAAATATTGATAGCAGTATTTAACACTTTTTAGCTCAATAAAAAAGAATTCAGATCTATGTGTTTTAGAAAGAGCTATCAATATATATAAAACTATATCTCCATATGTAACAATAACCACTTATTTGATTTACCCAAACCCACACTTTCCAGTGAATTAATGGAGCTATCTAAAAATATTTGAACAGTCTCATGACAATTACATTATAAAGTATTACGTACTGGTTATCAGAGTTTTTTCAAAATAGGAGCAAACCATTTATAAACTACGAGACTACTTCTAATCTTGGAACACAGTGATAGTGCGAAAAGGCTTCTGGATTTATGAATAAACCTAGTTTAAATGTTTTATCTTTTGGATTTTTAAGTTCTATTTGGAGCAAATTAATTCTGCTTCAAATTTAGTACACATTTTTGGAACGATAAATTTTTGAATCATTGAATTTTTACAATTTAAATGTTTAGGAAATTTTTACAGCACTGATCTATTTGTATTTGTAAACTTAAAGATAAAATTTAAATAATTAGAAAAATAAAACTAAATTTGTCTCTTAGCGTTGTCACTCTAGATTTGTGTTGTGTTATACATGTTGGTGCTTAATTATTATTATTGTCACCCTAGATTCGTGTTGTGTTATTCATGTTGATGCTTAATTATTATTTTGTAATCTAAAATAGATACTTCCTTCTGGCACGATAGATTTGTGTTGTGTTTTGTTATCGGTTTACAGATTTGCGAGAACTTATAGTTTTGCACATGGTATTTATATAGAGTATAAGTTATTTAAAGAGAAAAAGATTCTAAATAAATTGGTCCGAGTATAAGTTCTTTAAAGAGAAACAGAATCTAACTAAATCGGTCCACTTCTTCAAATACCACTTCAAGGCACGGTAGTAGGCACGGTAGTAGAGCACATTGGTGCGTATTCCAAATCTTATAAATAATATTCAAGGGTAGAACACTTCCCATAGCACCACTGTCAATTCCAGAAGCAGGTAAGCTCGTTGATAGAGTGTAAGAACCATTCTAAAAGGAAAACGTGAGGGCATCACGAAAGTAGAGTCTTTACGGACGAGGCGTGGCCAAAGCAGCGAGAGGTGGCAGTCATGGATTCAGTTGAAATTGATCACTCAACATGAATAACATAAGGTACCAGAGATTTGATAATATGACCAGTTGTTATCTTCAACTAAAAACCGTTCATTATGCGTTGGTCAATTGCTTCGGCAGAGTTTGTTCAAAATAAGTTATCAACGTCGAATATAAATGAATGGTTTTCTTGAATGCATCGAATGAATATATATATATATATATATATATATAAGAGAGTAATTTAAAAACCTCTTCTTGTAGTTGGGTATGGTTTCTTAATCCTCCTATATAGAAGGTATTATATGAACTATTTGTATATAAAAATATTTGTTATAAATTATTTGTTGTGAATATTTATTTTATATATATATATATATATATATATATAAATATATATAAATTATAAATATATGATTTATTATCTTTAATTAAGTGATAGTTTTTAGGTTACATTTTTATGTTTTATTTAAATATCAAATGATATGGTTCTATGTTTTATTATATATATCTAGTTTTTAGAGAGTATGTTGGACTTGTAATATATTATCTTAGGTGTTATTTTCCATTAAAAATAAGAAATGATCACAAATGATACAGAGTCTTTACTAGTGAAAGAAAGGTGGTTATATGTGGCCCTAATAATGTACGGAAGAGGTTCAAATGATGTCTCGAGCGTAGGTCATGATAAATCGTAAATGAACTCCTAAGAGTGATGTATGCCAACACTATCATGCTTTAACCTTTCAATCCTCTCAATCACATATTATAATGGATCTTCTTCATCTCATGAAGTTGCCAAAAATTCATGAGGGGGAGGTGATGCTTTGAAAGGAGTTTTTAGAGATTGATTTAAGATACGGATCCCACCTTCACAATGTGAAATATCATTATGAAATTCATTATATATGTTTAGGTGAATGAATATGTCAAAGGCTATCAAGTTAGCCATCAATGGTGTTCTCATCCGTGGAATATCCAAGAAAAATTACATCAGTATAATGAATAAACGTCTCATTTATCTCATTCTAAAGATAACATATCTTGGTGACATTTGAGTACCCCAAGAAAATGCACTTTAGACTAGTTGCATCAAGCTCATTTCTTTGCTCCATAGGAATAAAGGGATAGTAGGTAGAATGAAAAGACCCCAAAATACCTTACCCAAGGAATTCAACCAGACCACATTTCATAAGGAGTATTATTTGTAAATACATGATATGGACATCTTTCGCATATATGGCACATAGAAGTATGGCAAAAGGGCATGGACTATAAGAAATTCAAGATATTCATATTTATTCATTAAGCCATAGTCATTTTTGTATGAAATTGTGGTTTGGTGTTAAATCCCATGTTGGAAAAATAATTTCAAAATTCATTACATGTTTATTCTCCTCCACTATTAGTATGAAAAGAGCCAACATGTGATTATTCTTCTCTTGAATTCATACATGAAAATTTTTAAAAGTTCCAAAAGTTTGATATTTATCTTTCAACAAGTACACCCAACACATCTTGGTGTAATCGTCAATAAAAGAAATCATAACTTGTTTCCATTACCAAATGAAATTTTTATGAGGCCACACAAATCATAATGTATCAATTCATGTTTTCCACATGCTCTTGAAGTGGAATTATGGAAAGTTTGTTTGCTATGTTTTCCAAGAATACAAGCATCACATTACTTCAATTTCTAAGAATAGTAAAAAAAGAAAAAACACCAGCATTTTGAACCAATGATATCATAATTGAATGCCCAAATCTAGCATGACATCTGGCAATGTGTTGTCATGGTCATGAGAGAGATGCACAATTTTATGCATGAGCAGGTGGTCGTTTTAAATTTAGTATAGTTTCATCCTCCACCTCAATCATCGCAACCATGTTATCAAAAGCCTTATTTGTTTAAACATTGAGATATGAAATTTTTTATGCATGAGTAGGTGGTCATTTCAACCTTAGTATAGTTTCATTCTCCACCCAAGTCATCACAACCATGTTGTCAAAAGCCTTCTTTGTTTCAACTTTTCCATCAAATATATGAATGGAGTGATCTTATTGTCAACTATGTACAAGGGATAGCAGGTTCCTATATAGATCTAAAATATATAACACATCATCCAAAACAAAAGATAGGAATCTAGGTAATTTAAGCTTGATTGTACCAATTCTTGAAGGTTTGAAACTTGATTTATTTGTAAAATACATTATACCATCTACATTATTAAGAAAATATTCAAGGAGGCCTCTCTAAAAGGAAGTGTGGCATGTTGCACCTATTACAAGCAACTATGTATCTCTCCAAGAAGCAAATGAAGTATGAAATAAATATTCAATTACTCCAATATTATAATAGGAAATGACCCAATGACCAAATTAGGGTACTTTACCTTTCATTATATGTAGGATTGTACATTTGTCTTCTTTATGATTTTGTTTGTACTTGATTTTATTGTAATGAATTCTACATGTGATGGAATCATGTCAATTTTTGTCACAATTAATACAATGAGGATTATGTCTCTTTCCTTCTCTTTCACTTATCTTTTACTACTATTTCCTTTAGACTAATCTTGGGATGGATCATTCACTTTTTTAGCAATGTATATGGCCTCTTTGATGGCTAGGTTGTCTTTCTCTTCTTTTCTAAGGATTTCCCATATTATGCAATGTTTCCAATGAAGAGTAAGATGTGCTATACTTTACATGGTAACTACCTTGTAGGGATTCATGTAGTGAGAATATGTAGCATAGAGGGCCTTAATCAGGGCCATGAAAGGACAACTTATATTTACTCCAAAGGAATCGATGTCATTCATAATGACTTTAATCTCAGGGGCTAATGTCATGGGATTAGCATCCTTTAACTCTATGTTGAATAATTTCACCAACAATTGTGCAAGTTCCTGTTGTATGTGAGAATCATATAAAACTTTAGATATTTTTAAGGCTCCATACAACTCATTAATCTGAACAATATAAAAACTCATCTCTTAACTTACTACGGAAGAAATCAAGGCATATTCTCTCTTGTATTTACTCTTCTGAATGGAAAAATCCTTTTTTGATGTATGCTTAATAGATCAAGAATGTTTCTACACCTCTCCAACCTTTTCTATGATTTCTTATTCACATATTTTGTCCCATAAATCATTAAAATTTGATTTGTTCTTTATATTTGTAACCTATTATAGGTATTTTGTTTATTTTGGCCACTACCATGCCAACAATAGAGATTATATGCATTTTTTGTAACCAAATATAGGCATATAAATAATCTAGTGCTTTCTATGAGATCATGTCATGAATTATAGGCATATAAAGAATCTAGTGCTTTCTATGAGATCATGTCATGAATTATAGGCATATAAAGAATCTAGTGCTTTCTATGAGATCATGTCATGAATGGAAACTTGATATGGAGAACCAATATTGAAAACCAAATAATTATCCTCAACCGGAATTGAATAGAAAACCTTGTGGTAAAATCCTAATAATCTCCCCCAATTGAAGCTTCAACTCCAAACCATCTTCAAAATGAGGAGGGAAGATGTGGAATACGTGGATGTGAAATATAGCACTATAGAAGAATAAATTCATATATAAGGGCCTTCATGGAGACAAAACCTACAAAAATCCCACTTCTATAATATTAGGAGAACTTTAGGGATTGTATGGAGGAAATGAAAGCATGATTGATTCATTAATGTAGGAAGAAAACTTCTAAAAGAGAAGGAAGCATAAAAATATTATAAAGACGGAGGTGTTCTTTGGATTTAACACATTTAGTCACCTTAGAAATGTACTTAAGAAATCTATAGCAAGTGGAAGCTTCCGTACTAATACTTGAAATAATAGATTTCCCAAACAAGGGTTTCCATATATGGATATATTGTAGCTTATAATAAAACGAATATTTGATTCTTCCATTATTTATCGTATTCCACCTCACCACCTAAAAAACTTGTGTTTGAAGAGACCCAAATAACCTAGGGGAGAGAATGGTACCAAGAATGGATGTGGGATAAAGTATAGGCAACAAAAGGGTTAGCATGGATGAGGATAGGAACTAGAACATATGATATGGATGCCCTTTGAAAATGATAAAAGCTAAGCATTACAAATTTTAAGAAGACGTGGGCTTGAATGAAGATACCATGTCGTAGTTAAGATTCACCATGGGAACCCTAGTTAGTATTTGTAGGTGAAAAATGAGGATTAGAGTTGGAATGATGTGGGGTAGGAGAATGGATAGTGGGCAATTTTTACTCTCACCCCAAACAGTAGAGAGAGGGGTGTAGAAAACCTCACGAGAAAAGCTTAAACTAGAAAAGAGGAAGATGTAAAAGCAAAGAGACATGGATAATTTTTTTAGTAGGAAAAGGAGAACTGTAATATGATTGTAAGTTATTGGAATTAACTCCATACTTGGTTATATAATGCATGAATGCGAATTGGTATTTTATACAATGGAAACAGCCTCTTCTTTCATATTTCAAACTTTGAGTAAATATTTCTATCTTAGTAATCCTAATTCATTTTTGAGGATGAGGCCCAACCTTCCACCTGCTCAAAACTAGGAAAAGAAGGAAAATTTCTCATGAGTTGGGCTTATCAAGGAGAAACCCTCATGCTACTCTATTTGACCCTTGATATATGATAAATTTGAGTTGGTATTTTTTGTTTACATCTACTATTAATTTTTTTATGCAATTGGTATAGGAATAATAGTTTTGAATGACTTTATATACATTAATCTTGGAGGTGGGGGCACATTTTAATTTTTTAATAGATTTAAATTTTACACATAATTGAGATATTCATATTTCATATTTTGTTTGTAAAATTTATTTTTATTTATTTAACAATGAACAATGCATAATTAAACTACAAAATCATTGATGCGATCAAATATCATACTATGTTATTTCTACAATAATTTCCTAGATTGTCATGGTATTTTGTTTACTATATTCTATTTAAATGTATTTATATGGCTACAATGGTCCCCTACATCAATATAAATTCATGGACAATGCTTCAGTTTATCTAAAATTATTTGCAAAAAAGGGTAGACATGAACAATTCTTTATGACAAAGATCCTATAATAATTTCTAACGAGTTGCAATTGACATGGATGATGGGAGAAATAGGGCTTATAAACTTAAAAATTTCATTGATTTATAAATTTATGTAAAACATAATGAAGGTACACGAGGTGAGTCAAAATTTAAGCCTTGGGAACTTGAAAGGATGTGATGTGGTTTAATTAATGGAGACTGAACTAAAACTCAAAAGGATGTGATATGGGTTAATCAATTAGTGGATATTTTTTCTATAGCCAATAAATAGTCCTGTAGGAAAGTGCTAGCCCATTGATCACATGTATGTCTATCCACAATTTTATAGAATGTATGTTTGTTTAATGAATTCTTTGTATAGGTTCAGCCATTCTACCATGACTAAATGTATTTAGGTTAACAAATAAATAAATCACAACTAGGTGTGAGGTCTCAAATTTTACAATTTACAGAGCTTTTTTCATTTTAAATTTCGAAACATTGAAAGTGTTAAGAAAAATCTGAAATTGTAAATTTAATATCTAGGGGAGAGGTGTATATTGTTGTGAGGGACGAAAGTAATTGTCATATTATTCGCCCCACCAAGCCACCAGAACCTGACACATATATTACCAATATTTAAAGAAACAAAAAAATAATATTGCCATCAAATATATTCTAAATTATGTTCAAAACTTGCCAATATGTTCAATGGGTCCACAATTTTCCATAAATAGTCTTTTTAATATTAAGAGTAAAAAGCATTGTGTCCCAACTATAAAACAAATAAAACTATAAATTATCCCAAAATGGTCTAATCCACTAGTGCAAAGTACCTGTCACTTCAATCCCACTTAGCTGAATTTAAGCTAAGTATCCCAATGCACATTCATAATTGGACATATATAAGGTTGACGAATGTTAGCCATAACTGCTAGGTTATTCAACGATTCAATCCATTCAGTTCAATAAATGACGCCCAACTCATTAAATTCAATAAATGAAACTGTACCCATTAACTTCTCCATTAAATAGATAAAAACATAAGGATTAACCATAACAAGTTCCCATCCACTGAATCAAATAAAAAACAATCCAAAAACACATATTCAAATTTGAGAGATTTATATCCATGTCAATCCTTGTTACCAATCAAATTTAACAACCAATAATTAGAAAAGAACCTCAACCCTTGCTAAAATTGCATTTTAAAAATTAAAATTATCATTAGCCTTAGAGACACCATTAGAGAGAATGCATGGTATATTCAAAATATTCATTTCAAGTTTTGCACAATACAAATAGGTTATTTATCACAATAACTCTTTTAGTTTCTGATATTGACTTAAGTTTATTCAAGTCATTTACTATTACTTTTATTATTGTCCTTTTTTTCAAGACAATCAATATAATATATACTCATGCACAAAATATTATAGGAAACCATGAAATCCAAACAAAACATTGAACTGTAGCCTGATGTAGTCTTTATACTTATAATAAGAATGTTAGGTACCTACAATACTAGTGTAGCCCACTTATTATAATCGTTAGAATAACCCCCTTATTGTTATAGTTGTGCCCATGTAGCCACCATTTTGTTATTTTTTTGCTCCATAGAAGCCCACTATTGTTATTGTTGTGCCCTTACATTATTATTGTAAATAGGCTTTGATTATATTGTGATCCTTTAGACTCCTCTATATACCAAGGAGGTATTTTCATTTGAATCATTAAATAATTGTTCATTCATATGATATAAAGTTATCTGAATTGGATCATTATAATGTTTTTCATCCATGTCGATACATTTGGAGTGGAAAAAGTGGAGGAATCAACTCACGAGTCCATTCTTACTTGTGGGACCCAATTTGGAAAAACGAGGTCTGAAACCTTTGAGGAGCATTTTGAGGCATCACACGACATTTTTTGGGGGTAAAACTTTGATTCTATATTGAATCACATTTTCATGCTATTCTACTCACAAAAGTCTTTCCAACGGCATAAGAATCACATCAATAAGAGTCTGTATGCAAAAATTATTCCACTCAGAAGTTGACCTTCCTGTTTTCACACCTATAGTTTGGGAGGATGCCGCGTCAGCCCCCATTATTCATGGAAAGGGGGCTAGCCATGTGTGTGTGATGTAAAAGAATCTATAAGAGTCTATTTTGTAACTCTAGTTAAGATTTGATGTAGTCAAACTTGGAATTAGTAGGCTATCAGGTTGTGTTATAGCTAGGCCAATAGGAGGAAAAGGCATTCCATTCTTGTGACAGAATTTTGTTCCATAGTTGAGAAAAGATATCCCTTAGAGATAGGAGGTAGAGCACACACAGAGGATCTATGCTCTATAGCATTCCACAGGCCACAAACATTACTTCTTTGTATTTGAAGCCATATTTCAAGACAAGAAAGAGAGCGAAGTTGCCTCACTTACAAATTGGTTTTATCCTGAAAGGGTTTCCAACAGAGCATATCTTGTATATTATGTGTGTGTGAGCTTTATTTTTCATTCTCTATGAACTATCTAATGGAATATCCACTACAGCTTACAGATCATAAAGTTAGTTTCCCCCTCAAAAATACTAATTTTCAAGTTGTTGATCTATCTTTTCCTATGTTTTGGTGATTTGGTTGCATAACATTTGATATCAGAACTTTTGATTATAGGGTTCCGCTGCTTCAAACATGCCCTCTTGGAACTTTCTCTATAATTTTTTTCCTATGAGACTTATGAAGATTAAATTTCTACCACATGGATATGAAGTTTTGATAAACTTTGTGTACAAATTTCAGATCTTTGTTTGTTATATTTTCTGAGATATGGTCCGAATAAGTTGGGGTTTTTTATGCTCCAAAATTTTGTGTCAAATAGCTCACCTAGCGAAAATTGTCATAACTTTCTCTACGAGCTTCAAATTTGAATTTCATAAAAATTTACTAAAATTTCATGTAATTTAGTTTGTTGTGTATCATTTTCTAGGCCGAAGGTTAAAATAGTGACATGTGACATTCTGTACAAGTTTTCTCTACTCAACTAGTCCATAATCAGGTTGTTATGAAACCAGCTCACAAAAATATATAAATAATAGATCAACACCTTAGAATTCAACCTCTTTGAGGGGGAAACCTCCTTTACATTACACAAATGAACAATTCTTGGATCATACAAATGAAAATACCTCCTTTATGTATATAGTAGTCTAAGGGTTCATAATATAATCAGAGCCGACATAACAATAATAATGTAAGGGCATAATAATAACAATAGTGGGCTTCTATGGGGCACAATAGTAACAATATGGGGACTACATGGGTACAACAATATAATAAGGGGGTTGTACTAATAACAATAAGGGGTTACACTAGTAGTATAAGGGCCTAACGTGCCCCTCTCCTTCAAAAGGTGTTCTCCTCAATGCTTGAGTAGTTTTTGATGCTTCTATATAAAAAATTTGTCCTCCCTTGTGGAATCTTCAGTGGGTAAGTTCTTCCACTTGATGAGAATTTCCTAGCTGTCAGGTTCTTGCTTCTATGACTACTCCAATTTCCAATATGATTGTTCCTTCCTCTTCAAGTTATGGCAATATTGTTGGAATTAAGATATTTTTCAACTTTTGAATGAGTGGCCACACTTCTTTCTCCTTCTTTCATTCATCCCTTGCTTCATTTATCAAATTTGGTTAGATAATTGAAGTAGCACAAAACAATGCTTCCACATCCTCATCATTTCTTGAGAGTGCATCTGCAACAAAAAATTTCTTACCTTTTCTATAGATGATGTCAAAGTCATAACCCAACATATTTGTGACCCATTTTTATGTTCTTCTAATGATAATATTTGTTCTAAAATATATTGAAGACTATCATGATCCATTTTTACCTTGAAGTGTCTTCCCATTGGGTAAGGTCGTCATTTCTTAAGTGCATGTAGTATTGCCAACATTTCCTTGTCATAAATAACTTGCTTAATATGTAACTGTAAAAATACCCAATCATATACATCAAAATTTTTTTCACTACGATGTAGATCTACCTGCCTTTTCATTCGATTCTACACCAAGGTGGCATTATCCTTTAAAAGTTGGACAACTTGTTGTTAATGCTCGATGTGAATTTTCATTGCTTGAACCTTTTTCTTCTTGATATTTCCTTCTATCTTGAGAGTTTGAGGAGTGGTAATTTCTTCCAATGCTTTACAAGATATGGTCGAATTCATTTCTTGATGCTCGATGTGATCTTTC
>APFE030241121.1:50741-173314 GCA_000404065.3 Pinus taeda
CCCTTTTTCTCTTTTTTCTTCCAATTGTTGTGGTGTAAGCCTTGTAGGTTGTGGAAGGCTAGGAGAAGAAACACTTCCTGAATTAAAGTCATGAGTGGTGGGATTACTTGTTTTCATAATTTCACTTTCAATTTTTCTTGCCAACTCGAATGCCTCCTCTAATGAATCAGGTTCCCAGAAACGAACCTCATGTTGAAAGTTATCCTTTAAAGTCCCTATGAAGACATCAATCCTTTGCTTTTCTAGAATATAATTTACCCTTCTTTTCAATTTTTGAAAGTCTTCAATGTGCTCTCCCATTTAACCCTTTTGTTTGAGATTTATAAATTGGCTAAAGAAGGAGTTTCTCTTTGTATCCTCATAATGTGCTATCATTTCCTCCTTGAAAATTGACCACGTGACAAGTGGTTTACGAGAACACAACCCTTTATACCATAAAAATTGATTCGGTTCTAAATAATTAGATGCTATACATACCTTTTGTAATAGTGGTACACCATGTAGATCAAAATATTTCTCCATCTGTAGTATCCAATTTACTCGATCCTTGCAATCAAACTTTCTCATCTCATTTTTTCTTGATTTTAGGAGCTCAACCTTGAGATCAATGTAACTCTATAATTTTGGATCTTCCAGTTCTCAAATTGTGATCTGTAGTAGCCATTTGTGTCCTCTTTCCACTGCCACTAGTCTGATCGAAATTGGATTCTCCAAGGAAGAGTTATGCCAAATCTCCCACGGTGACCTAATTATAGACTAGTTCAATAGAGCAAACTTGTACGACATGATACGTGTCACTGTTTCAACCTTTGGATCTAAAAAATGTGTACAAGAAACTATAGTCCATCCTCTTTCTATATCTTCTGACGAAATTTCAATCTGATGCTCAGAGAGACAGTTATGACAATTTTCCCCAGGTCACCTATTTGGAATGTAATTCGAGAGTTTGCAAAAACCCTAACTTCCTCAAACTATATCTCCGAAAATATAGTGATACAGGATCTAAAATTTAGAGCCAAGGTTCAGACAGATTTTGTCTCAAATGGGTTTTTTGCTTATCTTTTGAAACTTCATAGGGAAATAGTTATAGCGAAAATCCCACAATGACCTGTTTGGAGCAACGAAACCCTAGAATCCACAGCTCTGATACCAAATGTTATGAAACCAACTCACAAAAAGATAGAAAAGATAGATCAACACCTTATAATTCAGCCTCTTCGAGGGGGAAACCTCCTTTACATTACACAAATGAACAATTCTTGGATGATACAAATGAAAATACCTCCTTTATATATATAGGAGTCTAAGGGTTCATAATATAATCAGAGCCGACATAAAAATAATAATGTAAGGGCATAATAATAACAATAGTGGGGTTCTATGGGGCACAATAGTAACAATATGGGGACTACATGGGTACAACAATATAATAATGGTTGTACTAATAACAATAACAGGTTACACTAGTAGTATAAGGGCCTAACACAGGTCATCATGAGAGACTGGGTATAACTTTACCTTCAAGAATAAAATCTCTGTCTAACTTGTGGCTTTCAAAATAAGGCTTATAGAGACAACATAAAATGAAATTTTAGACCTTGGAGGGTTGAAACTACAAATATACAATAGTTTCAATATTGAGCTCCTAAAAGAAAGACAAAGATATGTATTATTCTTTTTAATTGCACAACTTTTGTTTGACAAATTCGTTGAATTGTTTTAAAGGGTATATTGAAGCATAAATATCAATATTTGGTTCTAAAATGTCTCCGAATCAAAATAATTATACACCCATTAAGCCCTGAGAAAGATTTACTATGACGGATGAAGAAGAAGAATTACAATAGGATACATCAAAATTACGAGACCAAGTGCAAAAAGTTTCTCTCTCACAAAGATTAACCAAAGGTGAACTAAAAGGCGACATGGATGGTATAATAATTGACATGAATGGTTTAAAAGAAGACATGGAAGGTTTGAAGGGAGGATTCACAAAGTTGTTGGAAGAAAGGCTTCCTGATGGTGATAAGGTATTTCATGAAACTTGTGAAGAGAACAAACAAAATGTGAATAATGGTTTTAGAGATTCCAACATTGGGATGAAGACCGGTCATATTCCAAAGATATATATGCATAAGTTTGATGGCAAGGATCTGGTAACATGGATATTGTAGATGGAGTAATTCTTTGATCTACATGAAGTGTTGCACACAGGTAAGGTACATATTGCATATTTACATTTAGAACAAAATCAGTTTATGTGGTATTGATGCCTTTATTCTCGTAAATCAATTATCACTTGGACAATGTTTATGGAAGAATTGGTAGCACATTACGAGGATACAAATAGCAATACCTTCTTTAACCAATTGATAAATCTAAAAATAAAGGGTTCAATGGCAGCGCATATTGAGAACTTCTAAATATTGAATATCAAGGTAAATGATATTCCGAAGGAACATAGGATTGATGCCTTCATAGGGACTTTGAAGGATAAAATCCAACATGAGGTTCACCTTTCGAAATTAATTCATTGGATAAGGTGTTCAACATGGAAATAAAAGTTGAAAGAGAACTTATGGCAACAAGGAAGTCTACCACTCGCAACTATAAAGATGGAAGTGTTGTTGCTCCTAGTCTCCCAAAACCTACAAGGTTGACACCACAAAAAATGGAGTATAAAAGAGTAAAAGGAGTTTGTTATAGTTATGATATGAAATACACTAAGTGTCATAAGTGTGACGAGAAGAAATTATTTTAAATAGATTATGAAGAGGAGGAAGAACAAGAACAAAAAAAATAAAAAAAATAGGATATATAGCAAGAACCAACCCAAAAGAAAGAAGAAATTAATATGACCATATATTGTAATTCTTTGGAAGGAATTACCACTCCTCAAACTCTAAAGATAAAAGGATATAAACAAAAAGGTAATAGTGTTGATTGATTCTGATAGTACACATATTTATTCATTATAAGATAGGTAAGGAATTGAATTACTTTCTAAATCTAGCCCAAAGTGTCGAGTGATGGTTGCAATTGGAGCACCTTTAAATTTCTAAAGGAAGTGCCATAATGTTGGAAATAATACTGAGAAGGGGGTGTGAATTAGTGTTAGTCAAGTCAATAATATTTTTCTTTTCATACTCAAATTTGTATATGCTACATCCATGTGGGTAACCCATGTGTACATGCAACTGTGCTTAAGGAAACTAGTGTATGTCTAGCAAACTAATGATTCAGTTAGTACATCATATGTTGATCTTTAATCTATGCATCAGTACTTTATTAAACATTAAATAGTAACCATATGCAGTTAATAACAGAGTGAACCATCAAACATAAGCAACACACATGAACACCAAGATTTAAGCTGGAAACCCAATATGGGCGAAAACCACCTGTTGTTGTCATCTCTATCTTCTTTTAATAATAAGAAAATCTGTTAACAACATTTTACTAGCGCAAACTCATACCAGTACGCAGGCTTCTACCTGCAGAAAGCTACAACCTTCTCTCGTTCTCTAGCTTCTACTAGAAGGGAGCTACATCCCCCTAGCTCTTGTACTAGATGATATGTTTACTAGTACGTAGGCATTGGCCTACAGAAGGCTGCGACCTTTTTACTTCCTCCAGGGACCTCGTTTCATAAATTATCATATTGGATACTCCTGGAACACAACATCACACTTTTCAGGCCACGTTTCATTCAATTTTCATACTAGACCCATCAACAACACTGAAGCTCAAAATCAATCTCAACTGCACTACACTTATCAAATACATCTGCATCAACCAATCATTGATACTCAAACATCACTTTTTGAATCAATCAAACTTAATCAATCACTAACCCAACTGAATCATCCATTCATGTAATCAACTTCAACCAATCAACTACAATATGTAGATCACCGTAACTAGTACACAAATATGAGTTTGGATCACTACATTATCATTCAGAATCAGTTGTAATCTTAAAACCATGCTTCAGAGTGTATATGCTATTTAGCAGAAGCCAACTTGCCTGTATACGCAACTTCCTTGAAGCAAACCAATGTATAGATATGCAAACACTTTGCTGCACTTCCAGACTTCAGAAATAAGATAAAACATGTGTTAGTGATCAGATCTAGCCCATCCATTATCAGATCACATAATGATAAGTAATTATGATCTTGATCCATCACTAGAAAACATGTGTTAGTGATCAGATCTAGCCCATCCATTATCAGATCACATAATGATAAGTCATTATGATCCTAATCCATCATTAGATTTCAGCCATCAACATTGAAGCTACTCACAATCAACCAATCTGAATATGCAGAATACTATCACCAGAAAACAATCACCAACACAGAATGCAAAACCCTGAACACTGCAATAGCAAGTAGAACCCTTATAGATCATACTTCAGAAGATATGCACTACATTGCTAAGCCGAACAAACGCGTATACACCCTTTTAGCAAGGGGCATGAATGTACAAATCTACAAATTCCATTCTATGATGTATACGCTACTTCTGTATGCTAAAACAACATGTATACATTGTTTTACCATAGCCAACGTGTGCACAGATCTAGAAATTCTAACTTAAAGCATCACAACTATTTCAGACTTCATGCATACCCAGATCATCACATTTTCATAATAAAAACATGCATCAGTATTCAAATCTAGAGTGTTCAAGATCAGACCACATAATGATAATACATTTAAGTCTTTATGATCCTGGTCCATCAACCTTCATCCACAATATAGGTGTATCCTTGGTTCTCACTTCATTAGATATTCAATACTTTCTTGTCATGGCCTAATGATCTTCTCCTCCATATATAGTTTTAGGCCTTTCTCAATACCATGGATCAAAACTGCTTAGGACCAATACCTTGGACCCAATACCTAGGGTTAATACCTCGGATTGGATACCTTGGACCAATACCATGGATCAAAATACCATGGACCAAATACTTCAGACAAAAAATTTAGTTTTCCAAGGTATACACACTTTTCCTTTTGTGAAAATGCATTTGTATGTATATGCGACTTGTATACAATGAACCTACGTGTATACACAGCTTGGTCAATGGTGAACCTGCGTATACCTCTCTTTCTTCATTCTATAATTCTTTCTTGTTTACCTGATATACTGTGATCTTTTGTTTGAGTGAGTTGCCTTCTGAATTGATTCCTTGAAGCTTCCCTACATTTGTTCACATATGTAAACACTACTGTCATGCCTTCTATCATATCTGATATCTCTTCTGTAGATTTATCTAGTTACCATATACAAGTGAGTTGTTCTGCTACAGGTGGGTTGCCATCAAGTACAACACATACATCATAATGCCAACAATCTCCCCCTTTGGACTTGATTGCATCAACCACACCAATTCACTCTCCCCCTTTGACATCAAGGACAAAGGGTCGACTAAGATATTCTCCCCTTTTGATATCAAGAGAAAATGGCAAACCAAAATGAAGACTTTCATATCTGAATAGCCAAGTATTAATCATGCTCCCCTTAGGGACATGCTGAATTCTCTGATTGAACTCCCCCTTTGTTCATGTTGAGATGTACTGTATTATCCATGCTCCCCCTGAGCACATGCAAAGTTTGCAAATATTTTGAAGAAAAATAGCATGACTTTATAACTCAACTATGTGAGTTTGAGCTTCCTATCACGAATGACTCATACATACGTTCATTCTCCCAATCAAGTGGGGATATGCCAACCTTGACTCATCCACCCAACCAAGCGGGGATATATCAATTGTTTATACATGTCAAAAACAAGAAACATTACATCATCCATCCCATACATAGTGGGGTTACAAATTGGGTCTTTTCATGACCGTTACATTAAAAGATATGCATGACATATATAACAGAAACCAAATATCTGATAGTCATCAACAATTATCATATGATCTACACCATCAGCAGCATCCATACCAACAACCTTATGATATTTCTCATCATCATCAAGAACTGCATGATCTTTCCACAAGGACCTTCAATATATCAACCATGTACCATCACTAGGGAACATCCCACATCCGATAAGCATCAACCATGATAATCAACATATGTGAGTATCAACCTATTATCATGAGATAAGAACTCATCGTCATTAAGTGACTAAGTAAGCCATGTCTTCGAATATCCATGTCTTCATGAGACCTGTAATAACACCATTCTCTTGGCCAACCAACAATATTTGTCAATATGCAACTTAAGTAATCATCCATGTATCCAGCATAGCAACATGTATCTAGAAAACCATGAGTTCATGGTCATTTGTCAAGATTTCTTGATATCATCAACAACAACAATCCTCAACCATTTGAGAGCAAAGAACTATAGAAATCATAACTACACCATATGAACTTTAAGCATCTTTGAAGGCATGATGACAACATCATAAAGGAAATGAGTGGCTCATCATCAAATAATGAAGTTGTGTACTCAAGCTTTTTACTTCTCTTTGTCCTTATGAAGATCATCATGTAAGAAACATATATGTACTATATTCATCATCAAAGAGTTATCCACAATCATCCATAAATCTGATCTGAATACCAACTATGTGACCCCAAGAATCATATGAGATTTTATCATGGCAACTCATAACCGTAACATAGCGAGATGTATCATTTAGCCATATAAGCATCATTATCATTGATTAGGTACGAAATACTTATAAACATAATGCAAACAATGCTTTATTAGAAGCATAACATGTTCTCACCCTAAACATGTTCCCCCTGTTCACTATCAGATCTAATCATTGCATATATTAGTAAGAAGTATCAAGGTATCATCATTAATCAAATATACATCAAGTTATCAATAACTTGTGAGGATAAAAAACACTTCTAAATAACATCCACAGACTGCAACCATCTATCATCACGACAGAAAAGATAGCTGATAATTGTCTGAACCATATCAAATCAGTTTTTCTGACTCTGTGCCACTACATTTTTCTCAAACCTACATATATACGACTGTACAACTTCGAACTCGCGTATATACATGACCTGTCTTCATGAAGCTTGCGTATGAGATTTAGAACATTGAATTTTCATACTTTTGGCTTCCTCTAAGTCTATCATGTTTGTACACTGTGCCATGCCACATTTTTCTAATTGTACTTCCTTCTTCTTCCATATTTTCGAGTGTGATGATGTTTTCTCCTTTTGGTATGGTGCCTGAAATTTTCTCCTGCATTCCTTTGCTATATTTCCAAATTTGTTACATGCATAACAACTTACATGTTTTATGTTTCTTCTATAGGAGTCAATGGATTTGTGACGAAACATATTGCAAGAAAAACAATATCCTTAAAGTGCCTGGAAGCTAATGATCATTTGGTGTGATGGTTTTGAACCATTCTACTTCTGTATCTCGCTGCAACATGTATAAGATTATGACATATAAAACATTCCACATTATTCATTTGAGGAAATAACTGACTATCACTTCCATAGTTAGGAGTAAAAGATTTTCTTTGAAGAATTTCTCTCCTTGGTTGTTGATGGGATTGACCTCTCATCTCCTTGTTGATCATTTCAGGTTTTACAGTAGAGTTCCTTGCCTTAGCTTGTGAGCTAGATTCACCTTCAACAGAATCATGGAAACCAAGACTAGATTTGATGGCAGGAGACCTTTGACTACTAAGAATATCATCCAAAATCTTAGTACTATCTTGAAATCATAAAAGCTTATCCTTCTCTTATAATTTACCTTTCAGTATATTTACCTCAACCTGATATTGCTCTTCCTTTTCAAGATACTGCTTCTTCATGATTTCTTCAACTTTTCTTCCTTCTTCCACTTTTTGCCTTAATTTGAGAACATTGTTTTCTTGTTCTTCAAGAGCTTGGATTAGTTCTTCATTCTGCTTATTTGATTTTTCAAGATCTTCATTTAAAGAGAGGATCTTAGCTTCAAGACTTTCATAGTAACTAGATCTATCTTTGAGTTTCTTGATTGTTGTGCTCCTTTTATTTACTTCATTTCTTAATCATGTTACTTCATCCTGTAGCTTTTGACATTGATCTTCCTTTTCCTTGTTTCTTTCCTCTAGTTCAGCTTTTATATTGGTAGCTTCTTCTTTGAAGCAAATTCCCTTTTGTCCAATAGATCTTATTGATCTCTAATTTTGTCTATAAGCCTTTTAAATTCTGCCTCTATTTGATATCTTTATTTCTCACCCATAAGAGCAAATTCAGTTGTCTCTCTATCACTTTCATCATCTTCAAATGGATGGAGAAATGTATCACCAGAGGATAACAAATTCATACCTGATAGTTCTTTCACTTGTTCATCTTCATTCTGAGGTGATTCTGAATCTGAAGAGATGCTTCCACATAATCCCCAATTGATTCTCCCACTGTCATAGTTCCTTTGAGATGTCTTCTTCTTCTAAGGTTCTTTCTTCTTTAGCTTCTTTCCCATTGTTCACAGATGTCCTTCAAGCAATCAAGCTTCTACCAAAGGACCTGCTCTGATACCAATTGTTGGAAATAATACTAAGATGGGGGGGGGGGGGGGAGTGAATCAGTATTATTCAAGTCAATAATCTTTTTCTTTTCATACTCAATTTTGTATACACTACTTCCATGTCGGTAACCTGCGTGTACAAGAAACTGTGCTTAAGGAAACAAGCATATGTCCAAGAAACTAATGATTCAGTTAATACATCATATGTTGATCTTTAATCTATGCATTAGTACTTTCTTAAACATTAAACAGTAACCATATGAAGTTAATAATAGAGTGAACCATCACACGTACACAACACACATGAACACCAAGATTTAAGGTGGAAACCCAATGTGGGTGAAAACCACCTACTGCTGTCATTTCTGTCTTCTTTTAATAATAAGAAAATATGTTTACAACATTGTACTAGTGTAGAATCATACCAGTACGCAGGCTTCTACCTGCAGAAGGCTACAAACTTCTCTTGCTCTCCAGCTTCTACTGGAAGGGAGCTACAACCCCCTAGCTCTTGTACAAGCCGATATGTTTACTAGTACATAGGTGCTGACCTATAGAAGGCTACGACCTTCTTACATCCTCCAGGGACCTTGTGTCATAAATTTTCATACTGGATACTCCTAGAACACAACATCACAAATTGCAGGCCACGTTTCATCCAATTTTCATACTAGACCCATCAACAACATTGAAGCTCAAAACCAATCTCAACTACACTACACTTATCAAATACATCTGCATCAACCAATCACTGGAACTCAAACATCAATTTCTGAATCAATTAAACTTAATAAATCATTGACCCAATTGAATCATCCATTCTTTTAATCAACTTCAACCAATCAAATATAATATATAGATCATTGTAACCAGTACACAGATCTAAGTTCAGATCACTACATTATCATTCAGAATCAGTTGTAATCTTAAAACCATGCTTCAGAGTGTATACGTTATTTGGCAGAAGACAACCTGCATGTATATGCAACTTCCCTGAAGCAAACCAGCGTATAGATTTGCAAACACCTTGCTGCACTTCTAGACATCAGACATAAATACACATAAAAAATAAAACATGTGCTAGTGATTAGATCTAGCCCATCCATTATTAGATCACATAATGATAAGTCATTATGATCCCGATCCATCATTAGAAAACATGTGTTAGTGATCAGATCTAGCCCATCCATTATCAGATCACATAATGATAAGTCATTATGATCCTAATCCATCATTAGATTTCATCCATCAACACTGAAGCTAACCACAATCAACCAATCTGAATATGTAGAATACTATCACAAGAAGACAGTCACCAGCACACA
Organism: Pinus taeda; assembly: GCA_000404065.3. Taxonomy (NCBI): domain Eukaryota; kingdom Viridiplantae; phylum Streptophyta; class Pinopsida; order Pinales; family Pinaceae; genus Pinus; species Pinus taeda. Next base: position 60,581 of record APFE030241121.1, read on the forward strand.
ATGCAGAACCATGAACATTGCAACAGCAAACAGAACCCTTATAGATCATACTTCAGAATATATACGCTACATCGCTAAGCCGAGCTAGCATGTATACCCCCTTTTACCAAGGGGAATCAGCGTACAAATATGCAAATTCCATTCTATGATCTATACACTACTTTTGTATGTTGAAGCAACATGTATACGTTGTTTTACCACAGCCAACCTGCGTATAGATATGGAAATGCTAACTTAAAGCATCACAACTATTTCAGAATTCATTCATACCCAGATCATCACATTTACATAATAAAAAAATGTGTCAGTATTCATATCTAGAATGTTCAAGATCAAACCACATAATGATAATACATTTAAGTCTTCATGATCTCGGTCCATCAACCTTCATCTTCCATATAGGTGTATCTTTGGTTCTCACTTCATTAGATATTCAATAATTTCTTGTCATGACCTAATGATCTTCTCCTCCATATATAGTTTTAGGCCTTTCTCAATACCATGGACCAAAACCACTTAGGACCAATACCTTGGACCCAATAACTGGGGTCAATACCTTGGACCCGATACCTTGGACCAATACCATGGATCAAAATACCATGTACCAAATACTTTGGACCAAAAATTTAGTTTTCCAAGGTATATGCACTTTTCCTTCCGTGAAAGTGCGTGTGTAGATATACACGACTTGTATATGGTGAACCTGCATCTATACACCACTAGGTCGATGGTGAACCTACGTATGCCTCTCTTTCTTCATTCTATAATTCTTTATTGTTTACTTGCTATATTGTGATCTTTCGTCTGAGTGAGTTTCCTTTTGAACTAACTCCTTGAAGTTGTCAGGCATTTCATCACATCTGTAAACACTACTGTCATGCATTCTGTCACATCTAATATATCTTTTGTAGATTCATCTAGTTACCATATACAAGTGAGTTGCTCTGCTACAAGTGGGTTGCCATCAAGTACAACACATACATCATAAAGCCAACACATAATATCTATCTAACCATGGGGGGAATATGTATTGAATATTCCAATGTTTTCTATTCTAATGGGTGGTGGTTGTGTTGTATTAGGAGTCCAATGCTTACATTCTTTAGGGACGATAGATTTTAATTTTCATGAAATTCTTTTGAAATTTTCCTGGGAAGGAAAGGAAATTGAAAGAATGGGCATTACACAGAAACCAAGAAAGGTAATCAGCTCTAATGGCATGAAAAATATTTTGAAGAGAGAACAATGAGGCATAATTGCACACTTATGCTCACTAAATGTTCAAACATCAAAATCGTCTATTTCTCCATATCTCCAAAGAATCTTAAGCAACCATTCAAAGGTATCTGAGACTCCCAAATTCCTCCCACTTATTTTTTATCATGATCATGGTATTTACTTGATTATAATAATCATTCCTCCAAATATCAGAGCTTACAAATATCCCTATGCCCAAAAAATTGAAATTGAACATATGGTCGTAGAAATTCTAGAGGCATTTATAACTCAACCTAGCCATAGTTCCTTATCTACTCCAGTAGTATTGGTGAACAATAAGGATGGCTCATGGCATATGTGTATGGATTATGGGGAGCTCACTAGGCTTGTTATTAAATATAATCTTCCCATTCCTATCATTGATGAATTATTGGATGAAATACATGAAGCAATTTACTTCACCAAGATGGATCTTCATTCAGGATATCATCAAATTAGAATGAAGAATGAATACATTTTGAAAATATCATTTACGATTCATTAAGGTAATTATGAATTTTTTATCATGCCTTTTGGCCTTAATAAAGCACCTTCTACATTTGAAGGTTTGATAAATTCTATTTTCAAACCCTTCCTTAGAAAATTTGTGCTAGTATTTTTTGATGATATACTAATCTATAACTAGCCTTGGAAGGATCATGTTCAACATGTTGATAGGGTGCTCAAACTATTGGAGGAGAAATAATTGTATGCAAAAATGTCCAAATGTTTCTTTGGGGTATAGGAGGTGGAATATTTGGGTCATATTGTATCTCATTAGGGTGTTAAGGTAGATCATAACAAAATTAAGGCAATCAAGGAATGCAACATCCCCACAAACCTAAAGATTCATTGATGATTTCTTGGGTTGGCAAGCTATTATCGCAAGTTTCTTAAGAATTATGGGAAAATAGTAGCACTTATAACAAATTTACTAAAGAAATATGATTCTTTTTGGCCTCTGAAATAAACTAAGTCCTTTGAACATCTTAAATAGGAAATGTGCCAAGCTTTGGTTTTAGCTACACCAGACTTCACAAAAACCTTTATGCTAGAATGTGATGCCTCTAGAAATGGAATTGGTGTTGTTTTAATGAAAGAAGGAAGACCAAATTATTTTTAAAGTTGTCCAATCAAGGGAAATTATTTATGCAAACCTATTTATGACAAGGAAATGTTGGAAATACTACATGCCTTGAAGTAATGGTGCCCATACCTAATGGGAAGACACTTCAAGGTAAAAATAGATCATGATAGTCTTAAATACTTTTTGGAACAAATATTATCTTTAGAATAACAACAAAAATGGGTCACTAAGATTTTGGGTTATGATTTTGAAATGATCTGCAAAAAAGAGAAGCAAAACGTTGTTGCATATGAACTCTCAATAAGGGATGAGGATGTGGAAACATTTCTCTATGCCATTTTTATAATCTAACCTTATTGGATCACTGGAGCAAAGAAGGAATGGAAGAATGTCAAAGAGGTGTGGAATTCCCTTCAAGCATTGTAGCAAGATCCGAGTACATCTGATACATTTATTTGGAAAAATGACTCATTATGGTACAAAGTTTAGTTATATCTATGTAACAAATCCCAGCTTAGAGAAAATATTGTTTTTGAATTTTGAGCCTCTCCTTTAGGAGGGCACTCAAGATTTTTAAAAAGTTACCACTTGGTCAAGAATGATTTTTTTTGGGATGGCCTTATATTTGATATTCAGAAGTTTGTGGTAGAATGTTTGGTTTTCCAAAAAAAAAAATTGAGACAATTAAGACCCACGAGCTATTATAGCCTTTAGCCATTCCAAGTTAGCATTGGGAGGAGGTCTAAATGGAGTTTATCACAAGTTTACCCCAGTATGAAGAAAAGAGTGTCATCATGTTGGCTATTCGTAGACTTACCAACATAATATATATATATATATATATATATATATATATATATATATATATATGTATATATGTATATATGTATGTATATACATATATATACATATATATATATATATATATATATATATGTATATGTATAATTATATGTATATGTATATGTATATGTATATGTATATGTATATGTATATATGTGTATATACATATACATATACATATATATATATATATATATATATACATATACATATACATATACATATACATATATATATATATATATATATATATATATATATATATATATATATATATATATATATAATATATATACTACATATATATATATACATATATATATACATATATATATTACATATATATATATATATATATACGTATACATATATATATATATATAGTATACATATATACGTATATATATATCTATATATATATCTATATATATATATATATATATATATATAATATATATATATATATATATATATATGGGTGGCGGGCCACGACCCCCACCACCCATTGGTCTATTTATATAAAACAAAGTTTTATTTAAAAATGGCCAACGGGCCATGACCCTCGTCGGCTCCCAACCTCCATGCAACCACACAAAACATTGAACAATAATAGTATGGGGTAAGCGGGTCCACTGACCCACACCCTAACACCCCAATGATGTGCCATGTAATAAATGAACCGTGGGCAACGGGGTTCGGGGAGCAGCAATGAGCAGTGGATGGTCCCATCAAATAAAAAATCTAGCAAACAAAACTTCTTCCACATCAATTGATGTCTTTCTATTAGCATCATCTAATCATTGAAGTGATGAACATTCAGGATTTTCAATGAGTGGTGACCAATCTCATGAATTAATGGGATCAATAGAGAAATATATCCCAATCAATTTTAATCACCGCCACTACCACATTACTCAGAAAATCAAGCCATACACTTTAACTAGTGTTGGATTATGAGTGGTGGTAATCATGTTCACTGACGACACTAATAGATGGGAATTTTTCATGTCACTTCTTGGGACATTAGGGAAATGACGATAACAAAAGTCTAAGGCCTAAAGTGAGTTTAAGTTCTCAAACCCAATTATTGGGACTGATTAAATGCCATGATAGGAAAATATAGCATTAAGTGCTATAAAGGCATCAAATACGGACTAGACTACGACAAGTTACAATAAAGAGGAAGTTTGAATAACAGAGATTTGGGATCTCATGTATGGAGTCACTAATCTCAATCACATGAAAAGTCATGAGGCACATAAATATGGGGATTATGTTGTGGTGTGTGTCACTCCTATGAGGAGTTGTGAAAGTTCTCTAAGAATTGTATATCATAAAACCAACCCATAGTCTTGACTATGAGGAAATCAACCTAGGCCACTATATTCATGGGCACAATTGGAGAAGATAGGTCAACGCACACATCAAATTTCCACAAATGTACCATCTCCCAAACATATGAATGGTTTAGTACAATTCTCTAAATGAGAAAAATAATATGTTAAAGAAGTCATGTGATGTGTGGCTCTTAAATTTAAGTACCCAAATATTACAAGATGCATGATGTTTACCTTTTTCATTTGTTTAATGGTTATGCTTCTTCTTCTTAACATCATTTGACATGTACCCATCTAGGTGATGTTGTTAGAGAACCTATGCCTTCTAATTAATGGTTTTATTCATCCACATTTTATCAATATTGAACCCCCTATTGTAATATATGCATTTCTTCTTCTTCTTATTTTCATCCTTTCTTCCCTTCCAGTTTAAACCGTCCTTGGTAGGATTTGTTTAGATTCCTTATTTCTCTTGTTCCTTTACTTAATGTTCTATTCAAAGTGCATGGGGTTTGACATATGTAACAATACCTAGGAGTGTGAGCTTCATTTATTCTTAAATTCAGTAATTAAAAAACTCATTCAAATATTATATATTCTAATTTTTACACAAGGAAGGTTTAACAATATGAAAATAAGAGATTGAGTACTTATGTCCTACCTTAGAAAGAACCAAACTAATGAGTTCTTCTTCTTTCCAATCTATGCCACAAGATTTTTCCTAAAACATTAATGCTTTCAATGTACAGAAGTAGTCATGTAGAGTGTCGAAGTTGGATGGATGCATTATGTTAGCTTAATATCAATATAATGTACCATGAACCCATCTTGCATGCTAAACAATTCCTCTAATTTGGTCCAAACTTTTTTAAGAGTTTCACACTCACCTATATGAAATAGAAAATTAGTAGAGATTTATAAGAAGAGAATTATATAGGCTTCAACCCTTATATTTAAGTATTTTTATTTTTTAATGGCTAACATAGGCTCATTTTTGGTTCCGGTTATAATCTTATAGAGTCCCTTGCTATGCAATGGCATTAGAATCTTAGACTTACAATCATAGTAATTGAAAGGAGTGAGTACTACTCAGATATGATCCATTCTCTTTTTGTGTTGTTCTCACTTGTAAATTTTGCAATAAAATATCAATATTATTCACAGACTCACATACACTCTGGTACCATGTAGGATTTAAAATACAATCTCAAAATATACATGTGAAAAATTTACTAGACTAACTATTACAGAACAAGAAAGAAGAGAAGAGATATGATATAGAAATATGATATATAATTATTATTATTGAATATGAATACATGGAATAGATTCTCTATGATGAAAAAACAATTCAAATTAGGTTTTAATTCCCTTTTACATGTAATTACTTAACTAAAGTACTTTAGTAGAATAACTAGAAAGCTAAAATTGGAGTGGGAGAGCCCTAAATTAGAAAAATATACAATTAAAGAGTTATAAAATTAAGTGAAGTTAGAAATTAGTTATAACTAATTTAATAACTCATACATGCAATTAATACCTATCTAAACTCCAAAAATGGAAGTGAAAGTAAAAGAAAAGAAAAGGCTAGTAGGTGAGTGTATAAGGTATTGGATAAGGTGCAATAGCTAAATTAATGATGAGAAGAAAGTATTCAATTTAAGAAGTGCTATGCATGAGTTATTATGAATTAATGGAGTGTTCTCATCCATGTCACGACCCAGTTAGTGCCTCGTCATCACTACATGTCATCCTATGTGTCACCCCCTACTAAAAGTGGACTTATTAAAAATACCAAATGCTAAAAACAGGAGATGGTCCAAAATAATAGGGAATGCCTAGTAGTGGAATGAAAAATGTCATATGTGACGCTAATAATGTATGAAATATGGTCAAATGATAGCCTAAATATGGGTCTTGGTGAATTTTTGAGTGTAATGTACCCCAACACTCTCATGGTTCATCATTTTGATCCTCTTAATCACATCTCATAATGGATATTATTAATCTAATGGAGTGGGTAGAACTTGATGAGGGGAGATGATACTTCAAAATGAGTTTTCATAGATTGATCCAAGATAGGCATCCCTCCTTTTAAGATATGGAATCTCATTATCAAATTTATCATATCTAATTACAAAAGTAAATCTATCCATATTATTAAGCTACCACTCAATGGTTTTGACATTTATGGAAGATCCAAGAAAAATTATATCTTGGAAAAAACAAACTTTTGAAATTAACCTCATTGGAAAGATAACATGCCTTGGTGATATTTGAGTACCCCAATAAAATGTACTTTCAACTCCTTGCATGAATATTGTTTCTTTACTCATTAGGAATCATGGAATAGCGTGAGGAAGTAATGATATTGAGATCTTCATTGAAGGAATGTGGCCATGAAACTTTCAATAAGAAGTATTATTTTTAAGATAATGATATGGACACCTATTTCAACATATACTACAAATAGAATTTCATCATCCCAAATCATCAACTTTAGATTTTTGAAAAATATCATGGAACATACCATAGTCAAGATAATCATGTTCCTTCTTTCAACTACACCATTTTGTTTAGGATTGTACAGAACTATCATTTTCATTAAATTACGTGTTGGTAAAGATAGTATTAAAATTCATTCAATGCATATTCTCCTCCATTATCAGCACAAAGAGAGTTGATATGTGTTTTTTCTTATATGATTCTGCGGCTCCTCACGATTATCTGCGGCTTGGAGTGAGGAACAAATCATGCTCTACTGCTACTCATGGCTAGATTATTTCACGGCGTAAATTAGTATCTACAGCTACATTAGTTATGTGGCTTCTCATGTAAATTAGTTATGCGGCTCCTTGCGATTATCTGTGGCTTGGAGTGAGGAACAAATCATGCTCTGCTACTACTCATGATTACCTATGCCTTGGGCTTTTTCTTCACATTTCTAGTGCTGGAGACGAAGGGCAGGTCGCTTGAGGAGATCTCTAGTGAAAACAAAGATAGTGATCAGGATCTAGTTAGCTACCGGCATCTGAAAATTTTTAGTGAATAAGTTTTTTTACACATTTTGGGTTCTAGATCTAATCTTCTACAGCTAGATCTAGATCTAGGCGGCTAGGTTCTAGATCTAATCTTCTGTGGTTAGATCTCAATCTAATCTTATCTTCTGCCTTATTTCTCTGTGGCTGGGTTCTACGGGCAAGTAAAATATGGCTTCCAGCTTTACGAAAATAGTTGCTGGCTCATCAGCTTTTAGAGGGCAAGCTCCTACCCATATCATCAGTGAAGCCCCAGCTCCCACTGTTCAGGTGGTCCAGGCCTCACTCGATGAGGCTTTGAAGTTTTCCGAAAGTGCCCTAATCTGCTGATTCAATGGTTTTTGGTCACAGCTGATAGCTCTCCACAATTGGATCTCAAAGGTATCGAAGCCTGTCATTTTTGATGAAATTAATATCTACCCCTGTGCTAAGGGTTTCCTTATAGTATATTTTGAAAATCCTGAAAACAGACAATGTATTCTAGATTCCGGCCCTTGGTTTTGGGAAAAATCAGGCCTATTCATGAAGCTATGGAACCCATCATTCGATCCCTCTACATCAGTAATAACCTTAGCACCAGTTTGGGTGAGATTTCCAAGCCTACCCTTCCATCTCTGGAATCTCTCCTCGCTAAAAGCCATTGGAAATGCAATTGGGAAATTTTACTGCAGGTGTCCAGGAACAGAGGAATATGCCAGAACCACCTATGTACGCATCTGTGTGGAAATGGACTTCATCGTTGGATTCCCAGCTGAAATAAACCTAACAAGTAAAGACTATGTGTGGAACCAGAAAATCGATTATGAAAGTGTCCTCTTTAGATGTCGATCTTGCTTTGAGATAAGCTTGTTCTAGCCAAAAATTGCCCAAAAGCCTCCTAGAAAAATTTTGCTAGAAAAAGCCACCATAGATCTACATGGTGGGAAGGAGCACAAAAATAACACTACACTATCATCAAAGAAGAACACTCTAGAGAAAACTCTGAATCACAAGAAATCGGGCATGAAAGAAACAACTCTCAAGACAAGAAGGGAGAAAGCCCCGCCCAACAAATCAGCAATTATGAGGATTTGAATACTAGACAAAATAAATCTTCATTTAACAGCAAAGCAGATCTCCTAGACCAAACTTCTTCTCCGACTATCTTCAAAAGGACGAACACAATAGATCGTGAAGCTAAGACACCAATGTCTCAAGAACCAGAAGAGATGAAGGAGATGCAAGATAAAGGAAGTTGGAAGACTATAGAGAAAAAAAAGAAAGCTATAGCACCAATCTCGCCATGAAAGACGAGGATCCAAATAATTAAAAACTAAGAAAATTATAGGTCCGATAGACCAATTTGGTCTCAATGGACATTAACCATCATCATCATCATAAAAAAAAATAATAAAAAAATTGAAAGACTTTAAATTTATCTTTGAACAAGCACACCAAATCATCTTAGTGAATAATTGTTGATAAAAAAACATGATGTATTTATTTCCATTTGATGATTGTATCAATTCAAAGTTTCCACATAATCTAGAAGTGAAATCATGGAAGGGCTTTTTCCGATATTTTTTAGGGATACAAGCATCACATTTCTTTAGTTCCTTAGAAATTGTAGGAAAAATGAAATAACGATATTTTTCAACGAAAAAAGGTTATCGTAATTAATAAGTCGAAATCTAGCATGGAATACAAGATTAGATGATAATGTACATTCATGATGATGAGAGAGATATACACAATTCTACGCATGAACAATTGTCCCTGTCAACTTTAATAGCCTTTCATCCTCCACTCCAATCATGACAACCATGTTGTTAGAAGCCTTCCTTATTTCAACTTTTCCATGAAATATATGAATGGAGTAACCTTCACATCAATTGTATACAAGTGACAACAAGTTCCTTCACAACTTTGAAAGATATAGTACATCATGAAAAATCGAGAGTCCACACAGTTTAAGCCTAATGGTGACAATTCTTGAAGGCTTGAAACTTGATTTATCTACAAAACACACTATACCATATACATTGTTATTTAAATATTCAAAATGGTTGCTATGAAAGTTCATGTGGGACAATGCACCTATGGCAAGAAATTGTTTGTCAACTTAATTGTATTAAATTTATTACATAAATTATCAACCAAAGTTGTTAAACTTGTGAAGCACAAGTGCACAATATATGCTAGAAGTATTTTTATTAAGTTGAAATTATTAATTGATTGAGTTATTAGAAATGTGTCTTTTGTATTCCTATTTAAAAATGAAATTAACATTGCTCTCTAGTGAAAATTAAATGATCGTAAATTTAAAGGAATATTTCTTACTTGAAAAATGAAACCATAAAGAACTCACACTTGAAAAAGTAAACTCACATTTTGCATAATGAAAACTATATTAAGTCACACTTGCTTCAAAATTGAAAGTTCAATAAGTAACTGCAATCAAACCACTCTTTTTCTGAAATTAAACTAAGAATACTTTTGAATAAAAATTTTGTAAAGATAAAGCTGAAAGAAATCTATGTACCCAAATCTATAGAGAAACATCTTATGCTATGAAGTTGAAATGCCTTTCAATAAAATTCCAAAGAAATCACAAGGAAATCACTGGTATTTTGATGATTGAAATCGGTTGTAGAAACTATAAAAGAGAGTTGTAAAGCTACCATAAGAGGATGAAAACTATAAATGGCTAGGATTAATATTATTATTCATTGATTAAATAGGTGAAATTATATAGAAAATAATAACAAAAAGGAAAATCTACAAGTTAAAAAAAACCTCATTGTTTGAAGGGGTCCTCCACAAACAAGTGGTTTCAAGCTTCAACGAACCTAACTGCACATCAAATCTTCTAAGGCACTTCCACTAAATAAAAAAAAAAGGTTTCAAAATGATTACATTCACAAAATATTCATTCATCATCGTACTTTGTTTTGTATTGCATTATGGTATTTATAAAATTCATTCAATAAATGTTTGAGGATTTCATGCATACTTTCAGCTAACAAAGCTTTAATTCAAACTATCAATCTGAGATTGCTTATTTTAGCTTGTAACATATAGCGATTCACTCACAATTTTCTATTTAGGAAAGCAAATCATGAGGCTTTTTCATCTTGGAATCTCGCTTGCTTGCTCCAGCTACTGTTGACTTTTTTCCTTTGATAATGCGATTCAGGCTTTCTTCTAATGATTTTGTGCAGATAAATAGGAGGAGATCATTGAGGGGATCAATCTCTTTCTGCCCATATCTTTCTTTCCTTGAATGACACCTCGGACATTGTTCAACAATGTAGTTGGTTGCAGAAACAAATGTTAGCTGTAGAATTGCACGAACCTGGTAGCCAATGCAAAATTTAACTTAATCATAAGGATATTTTTAAAATATGAAAAATAGGACAATTAGTACCTTAACTATGTCAAAAACCTGCAATTTGATGCCTATCAAGTAAAAAAAAATGGTCAAGGAAAAGGAAAATAAGTAAAGAAGGGTATGAAGATGAACCATCCATGAGGCTCTACATTCCCCCACACAGACTTCGTTGCATGTCCTCATAATAAAATGCAAAAATTAGTGCCCTTATAACTATTGCATCTCCTTTGAAACTCGAGCTAGCACATCTAAATTTGTCTTTTCACCTTTTTCCTTGCCATTACCATCCTTGGCTTCTTCATCAAATTTCGTATTTCACATTTATCACTTTTCTTTTAAGGACCTTATTCTTTTGTTTTAGGTTCTTTCTTTTCTTGTACCATAGGCTCAAATGTAAGAGAATATTGTGATTTTGGGTTCTTTGGATTTCATTCTGCATCTTCAAGGCTTCATGTTCCTTTTGTATGTGTCTATTTAGCATCTCCATCTCAAAGATTTCTTGTTTTAAAATATTTATGACTGGAGATTCTTTTGGGCTACCAAACTGATCTTCTTTTTCATGGATTGTTGAACCATATATCTTTTTTGCAGCTTTCTTTTCCAGAGATTCGATAGGATCGTATATCTCTTTTTGTACTAGATCTATCTCTGATGTTCCCCAGCCTGGGCTTTGAATGGGTGAAATGATAGTAGATGAGGGAGGAGGCTTTAAGAGATAAATTTTTGAATAACCAGTAATAAATTTCTTCATTTACTTTTAAGCCCAGTGCCTGGGATTTCTTTCTTAAAAATGGATGTGTCCATACCTGGATTCTTTAAGAAATGATTCCATTCTTCACTTTCAATGCCTCTATTTTTAAACCATGATTCTCCTCCTCTGGATAGGCGAGGAACTTCAGCAATAAGGGACTATGTCACTGTGAATTTAATATCTCCAATCTCAACTTCTACTCTATCAAAAGCTCTAATGAAGGATTTGGTCACCTCTCTATTGAAACCATCAAATTTCTCTAGAAATGTAGCCACTACGCTTTTTGTAGCATCTTTTTCACTTGCAAGTAACCTTCCATGAACTTTATTCCATTCAATTTACACCTCACAATGATCCCCATGATTAGAATGTTTTTCCTCTGACTTTCTTCTTGATAGAAAATGCATCAAGGTTTCAGAATGAGGGGTTTTGGCAAGGGTATAAATGAAAATAAGGATAAGAGATGAATGAGTGAAGTGACAGTTCTAGAGTATTTAATCACTGTGAGTTGGTGATTTCAGCGATCTCTTCAATGAATTTGAATTTGAGTTGGGAGTGTTGTGAAATGATTAGAGACAAATGGTGGTGTTATGGTGATATGACCAAAATATATTTCAACCTTAGGCAATGTTCATTTTTAACTCGTGTTACAATCATCATAAAATTCATCTACTTAATGCTCTTTTTATCCTTATTACTAAATTAAATGTTTGCATACCTTTGCATACCCTTACATTGATATTTCTAAACTTTGTTTGCTCCTTTCTTCATTACCTTCAGGTGCTTTCAAGAATGAAATTGATCACTACTTTAATTGATTGAATTTGTGGTCCCTGTTAAACATCAACTATAGAATTCTATGAAAGTTGTAGATTTCTTACTATTCTGTAGCTATTTTATTTCTAAAAATAAAAGGAGGGACAAAAGGAAAATAGGAATGGGAAAGAAAATTTAGAATGCCAAAATTACTTGGTTTACACCCTAAATTTTCTGTATAAACATGCCAACAATGTTGATTTTCATGTTTATACAATTTTTATTATATATTTTTTTTATCATTTTGTTTTTATTATATATATATATATATATATATATATATATATATTATATATAATATATATATATATATATATATATATATATATATATATATATATAATATAATTTTTTAGAAAAGAAAAGGACTAATAAGTCAAGTTGGAGGAGAAGGAAAATCCTTAACCAACTGGAAATTAGTGTTATCTTGCAAATGTTTGATAAACTCCTCCTTTGTCAATGGCTTATGATATATTCTTAATCGATGACCATTCACAAGAAAAATGGTTCTTTGTTCAAAAATAGTTATGATCTTAACTGCACCATTACCAAATACTATTTCAATCTCATAGGGCCCAAGCCAATGAGTTTGAAATTCCCCTTGGAAATCGTTGAACTTTGAATAAAAAAGTAATGCCCAATCTCCTGGCTGGAATTTGTTTTCTTTGATATATTTGTCATGTCATTTGGATATTTTTTGTTGAACTAGACTGGTTCTTTGGATTGCATCTTGTCTTATTTCATCAAGTTCATTTAATTGCTTCATCGTTTGTCTTTGTGCTTCTAAAAGGTCAATACCCAGTTTAACTGTTGTCTTGAAAGTTTTAACCTGAAACTCAATAGAAAACAAGACTTGCTTCCCATAAACAAGCTGATAGGGAGTGTGCCCTGTAGTGTTTCTCCATGTGGTATGGTATGCCCATAAAAATTATGGAAGCATTTCTACCCAGTCTCTTCTATGTAGATGCACAACTGTGGTGATAATTTCTTCAATTACTTTATTGGTGGACTCCACTTGTCCATTTTCTTGTGGATGGTATGGTGTGGACTTATGATGTTTGATTTTGTACTCCTCCATTCTCTATTGTACCAACTTGGATGGGAACTGAGTACCTTGATCTGTTACAATTTCCCTTGGGACACAAAAATGAGTAAAGATATGCTCGAAAAGAAATGAAACTACAACATTTTCAATAGCAAAAGGAAGTTTTTTAGCTTCTACCCATTTTGTAACATAATCAGTGCAAACAAGAATGCCCCTTTTATGTCTGGATGGTGGATTGATTGGACAAACAAAATCCAGAGCCCGTTTTTGAAAAGGCTTAATAAGTACCTAAGGCTGTAAAGGAATTTCATCGTAGGGAACAAGTTTCCCCATCCTTTGACAACTATCACATCTCTTGACATACCCCTTGGAATCCTTAAAAATGGAAGGCTAGTAGTATCCTAAGAGAAGGAGTTTGTAGGAAGTTTTTTTTTTGCAAAGTGCCCTCCACATTTCTCATCATGACAATCTTTCATTATCTTTGGTACTCCATCTTCTCTAACACACCTTCGGATGATCAGATCTAGCCCTGTTTTATACAATTTTTCATTTATCCATGAATACGATTCACTAATTTGAGTTACATTCCTTTTTTTATGAGGAGATTAATATGATGGTAACTTCCATGTAGCCAAATAATTAGCAATATCTGTGAACCAAGGTGATTTAATAGATACTGCAAAAAGATATTCATCAGGGAAATTGTCTTCTACAGTTACATCATTATTATCACTTTGAATTCTAGACAAAAAGTCATCAAATGTATTTTGTTTCCTAGGTCGATCCAAAATAGTGATATTAAACTCTTGCAACAATAACAACCATCTTGTAATTCTGCCATTGGTGACAAGTTTATTCATTAGGTACCTAATTGCGGAATGATCTGTATGTACAAAAGTTTCATAGCCAACAATGTAATGTCTGAATTTTATTGATAGCATGGACAACATCTAGAAACTCCTTTCCCGTTACAGTATAATTTAACTCTACAAGAGTAAAATTTTTACTGGTGTAATAAATGGAATATGGAGTTAAATTGTTTTGTCCTATTATACCTCCTAAAGATGTGTCTAAAGCATCAGTTGAAATGCGAAAATGTACTTTCCAATTTGGTCCTCTAGGAATGGGTGCCTTAGAGATTTTATCTTTTAATGTTTCAAAGGCATTTTGGCAATCCAAATTCCAATTGAATTCACAGTTTTTTGTGAGCATTTTCAAGAGTGGAAATGCAATTTTTGTAATGTTTTCTATGAATCTTCTATAATAACCAGTGAAAAGAAGAAAAATTCTAACATCTCATTGATAGGTTGGAATTGATAATTTAGAAATAACTTCTACTTTAGATGTGTCCACTGTAATTACATTTCCTAAAATATGGTTTCCTAAAACAATTCCCTCGGTAAACATCATAAAACATTTTTCATGGCATAATGAGATTTTCCTCTTTACATCTAATGAAAATTTTTTCCAAATTTTAACAGTCTTCAAAATAATTTCCATAAACTGTAAAATCATGCATATACACTTTTGCACAATCATCAATTAGATCAGAAAAAATTCTTAATACTACTCTCTGGAATGTTGCAGGTACATTACATAATCCAAAAGGAGGTACTTGGTAAGCATAAGTTCTTGATGGGAAGGTAAAGGCAGTTTTATCTTGGTCTTCTAGAGCTACTTGGATTTGATTATACCCATTAAAACCATCTAAGAATGAAAAATATTTCTTTCCTGCCAATATGTCTAAAACCTGATCTATGAAAGGCAGTGGAAAGTGATTTTTTAAAGTGGATTTGTTCAATTCCCTATAGTCAATACACACTCCATTTCCCATTCTTTTTAGGAAGAATTACTAAAGGTGAAACCCTCTCACTGTCTGAAATTGGATAGATGAAATTGACATTCAAAAGTTTTTGTAGTTTCTCCTTAACAATTTCCCTTAGATTTGGATTCATTCTTATTTGAGGTTATCGAATTGGCTTACCATTTTCTTCAATGTAGATATGATGTATAGAAGTATTATGATGAATTCCCTTCATGTCACTATATTCCCATGCATAGGCAAAGGAATGTTATTGTAACATCTTTAATTCTTTCTTTTAAAATTCTCCCAAATTATTGTTGATATTCAAAATTTTTCCTTGAAATATTTCAATTGTAGAATTTCCAAATTTTTCCATAGAATGCAAGGATAGTTGGCGAGATGATAAATATTTAATATTGTATTGTTCTTGAAAACTCTAACTAGATTCACAATATGATGAAGATTAAGTTTTTTTCTATTAAATTCAAAATTTGATCTTCCTCATCTATTTGTGAAGTAGCAAAGATTGGTCTTATATCAATGTCATCATCTATCTGTTATTCATTTTCAAACTCTATTATTGTTTCTGCAGGTGGATACAATGTGAATTCCTTTGTTGATCTTCCATTAGAAATGAACATATCGCTAGATCTACAACTTATAAAAGCATCAGTTATAGCTAGCCATTGTATTCCTAGAATCAATGGATGTCGTCCTAAGTTATTCTTATGTTTTAAAATCATAAAATCGATAGGGCATGCCCAAGAATCTAAGGATTAATATATATCATCTAATACACCATCAAGTTTCATTATAGATCTATCTGCCAATTGTAACAGTGTAGGTGTATATTTAAGATTAGAAAGTTTTAATTGATTCATAGTTTGTTTACTCGTGATTTTTATAGTTTCTCATAAATCAATCAATGTATTTGGGATCTCTCCACCATTGATGTGTGTTTTCAAAATGGGACTTCCTTGATCAAGATATTTTTGAATTGTTGTCTTACGCATCATGATATCTCCAATTTTTCCAACTAGTTGGATTCTTTTGATTTCTTTTATTTTTCTTCCTGGTCTTTTTATGCTCAATTCCCTAATTGTCTTTGCGAAAATTTGTATTTCCTCAATGGCTTGTAGCAAAGGAATCTTTATGCAAACATTCTTTAGTTCATCTAACATTTTATAATTAGGCAATAAAATATGTTTTTCCACCCCTTCATCAATTTTTAATCTTTGAGTAAAAGTTGGTTTTGAAACAGATAATGAAGGTTGTTCCATAATAGGAGTTAAGTTATTTGAATGTGTTGGAGTAATTTGTTTTTAAGTTTTTTCCTTTTCATTAAGAGACTTCTCTTCTTTGGAGATATTTTCTTTTTCACTTTCTTGAATAACAACTCATGGGGACTTTTTTTTAATATTCTACCAAATCTAAGTTGAACATTATTTAGATTTAGTGGAGTTATCATGTAAGTTTGAAAATTTTGTCCTTCCATATTGTAAACAGGTTGTGAGTTTTTATTATTGTTTGGATTTGGGAGTGGTTGGGCAAGCAATTGGTTTGGTATTTGAGGAAATGGTAATGAAATTTGTGGATTCAAATTGTGAAGTTGAGTTTGTTGAATGGATTGAGGATAATATTGTGGAGGAAACGTAGGATATGATTGTTGAAATTGAGGAAATTGAGGATATTAAGGATATCGAGGGTACTTTCCATAAGGATTTTTCCATCCTCGTGACCAAGGTTGTGGCCAAGATTTCCAGGGCATTGGGGTAGTCCAGTTAATTTTTGATGATTGTGAAAGTGATTGAGTGTTAAAGCCTTGAACGATATTTGGTTGTGGATTTTGCCAAGGTCTTTTAACAATAAAACAAAGATGATCTACCTGATTTGGTACTCCTTCTTCTTGATAGAAAAAATTACGACTTGGTATTGAGGCACATTCTTTTGTATCATGATTTTCCACACATATAACACAAATTTCTACTCTCTTTAAATCAAGAGGACATTCTCTCAATGTAGGGAAAAAAATGGATATTACGGCATTTTTAGATATTTTCTTGTTTTGTATTTTAAGGGTGTCAATTTTTTCACTAAGACTCCCTAAAATATATATTTTAAAATTATCAATAAAATTTACTCATTCTTCCCTACTGATTGTCCCAGCTACAAATTTATTAATCGTTGATAAAAGAGGATCTCTTGGATTTTTCCCTCTTCTTGCTTTGCCTCTTGAAATGTGTATGCATAACTCACAAATTTCTCCTAGTGGCAACTGAGAAATGTCTCCCTTACCCATTATATTTAGAAGATCAATCCACTCATATCTAATGGATTTCAATAAGAGAGCTTTCAAAGTTTCCTCATCTAGATTATTCAATTTTTCCCTTTTAACATTATGAGAAAATCTTTCAACGAAGTCTTCAAGATTTTCATCTTCTTTCTGTACCAATTTAAAGACTTCATCCTTAATATTATGGGGCATATAATAGTCCTTATATTTCTCTAAAAATGTAGTTTTCATTTGTTCCCATGTTCTCATGGAGTTTATTCCTAAAATCATAAACCATTTTAATGTTGCATCTTTAAGGGTTTTAAGGAAAAATTTCAACTTTTGAGCATTATGCAGATAATCATATGATCTACACAAGACTTCAAATCTAAAGAGAAATGTTTCAAGGTCTTCACTACTTATTCCATGAAAGTTTGGAAGGATAGAGGGTGAGATATTTTCCATTGTCACAGTTGTATATTTATCAAGGATAGGAAATATAAAGGGTTATGGATTTAGATCTTCTCCTCCTCCTCTTCCTCTTCCACCTCCCATATTTCCTCCTCTTCCTCCTCCAATCCTAGGTTGTTCACCATTCAAATTATGTACTTCTCCTTCCCCTTCGCCAACCATTATAGATTCTTCAGAACTAATATAGGGTTTTGATTCCAAGATTGGGTTTTCACCTTTCTCTATCTCCTTTGGTTTTTCTATCAATGGTTTGTTAAAATAGGATTCTTATTCCTCTTCGTTAGTAGTGTTAAAATTGGCAACCAGGGAAAAACTTCATGTGGGTCATCTTATTCATGGCCGATAATATTTTTATTAGATTCCTCTAGTTGAGAGGTTTAGGATTGATATAACGATCATCCGATTCCAATAAGTATTCATGGAGATATGAATTTATTTTGATTATGGAATTATTATCAAGCTGACCTACAACTCATGTAGGCTTAGAAGCCCAACAGTCGCATCTATTCAAACACCAACATTGTGTATAAATATAAGAGGACGTTTCCTCATTTTCACTCACTCTTCTCTTCACATCTCTCTCTCTCTCTACTGTGCAGAAATGAGTCTCTTCTCTACTGTGCAGAAATGGGTCTCTCTCTCACACATGTGAAGCCAGAAGCTGTTGAACCTGAAGCTGCAACTGCAGATCCAAAGATTGACGTACATGGCCTAGAATATCTCCTCCTTGGAACTGCACTGTAGGTTCATCCGAACCTCCTCTGAAATCTGCAACTTTTGGTGGTGGAATGAAGTCAATCCGATGGTCGGTTTGTGAGATATCATCTACCCTAGTTTGATAATGAAGCTGCTAATACTGATGCTGCTGATCTAGGGTTTTCTACTGCTGATATGAATCAGATTTATTGTACTATTTCTCTCTGCTAAATTATTGAAGATAAAAGAATATTTGATCAAAGGGTTTCCCCACACATTGTGGGGTTTGTCCCTGGCTAGCTGCCACATCTTGTGTGTCTTGTCTTGGCTTGTTTTTTGTCGATCGTTTAATGTTCTATATGCACTTTACTTTATGTACATGTGATTGCTGATCTATGGAATATAATAAGAAAAAGAAGTAAAGTGTTATAAGCATAGAACATACCATAACTTAACATGGTATCAGAGATGAGGTGAAGACAAAGCCCCAGCAAGAGCATGAGAAATCACCGAAGAGAAGATTGGCAAGGTTATCCTAAAAGAATGATGGGGTCCTCAACACTCTTTGTTGCCAAAGACAAGCTCCGTGAGAAAGCTGACTATCACAGATGGAATATGTCTATCGATCTAACCTTAGAAGATCAAGTAGTGCTGGACCATGTAAGAGGCAGTATTGTTGAACCTCCATCAAATGCATGTGCTGCTGTCTGGAACAAATGGAAAAACGGAGAAACAAAAACGAGAAGATCATCCAAGACTCTATTGACAAGCACTTGGTGGTCTACATCTCTGAACTAGACACCTCCAAGGAAGTCTATGATAGACTAGTGAGTTTATTTAAAGTAAATGATGCAAATCAAGTTTTTTTTCTTAGAAATAAGCTAAAGGAAATTAATAAGGGTAAAGATGAGAGTATGCAACCATACTTCTTAAGGATCACTGAAATTAGGAACGATCTCCTATCTACTGGGGAGGCTATCACTGACAGGGGAATGACACTCACGAATCTTCGAGGATTACCATCCGAATGGTATGTGTTCAGGACTACTCTTCTGAACAATAATGTAATTCCTGGTTTCAAGGAATTAATGGCTAGATGCATTCAAGAAGAAACAAGGGTAGAAGAGCAAGAAATTCCCATGCCTAAAGGTCCTCCTACTACTTTTTCTTCTCATGCTAAGAGAAGAAATAATTCTGGGTCTAAATCAAAAGGAAAGGTTGGATCTAAGGGTGGAAGAAAAGGACGATGTTTCATTTGCAATAAAGCAGGTCACTATGCAAGGTAATGCCCTGATAGAAAGGACTCTCACCATGACAATGATCAAAATCCCTCTCATGGTAATTGAAGGGATGGAAAATTCAATAGCAAAGGTAAGAGGAGAGATGGGAATCGAGGAAGAGGAAAACCATTTAAGAAGGCTAGAAAGTCCAGGATGTATTAAATGCACCTGACCTCGAAAAGAACCTAGTGTCCATCTTGGCAGTGGAATACAAAGGCTACAAGGTAACCTTCAGCAATGTCAAGGTACGTATATGGAAAAATAATGTTAAAAATGCCTTTACTCTTGGGTCATTATATCAGGTCGATGGAAGTCTGCCAGGTGTCATGCCTTATGACACATCTCTTTAGTCCGAACGTTGGCATCGAAGGTTTGCCCCCCTTCATTACAAAGCTATACTCAGTGTAAAACAAATGGTGAAAAGGATGCTCGAATTCCAAGTAGAGATAGAAGTTGTATGTCCGGGATGTGCTGAAGGAAAGCTTAGAAGGGGACCATTCCCCTCAAGCCAAAGCAAGGCCTCTGATATATTACAGTTGGTTCACTCAGGGATATTTGAGGCTAGCATTAAGAGGGAGACTACTACACCACATACTTCTGAGTAGAATGGTGTGGCAGGAAGGAAGAACCGTATGATTGTGGAAGCTGTCTGGGCTATACTACATGATCAAAGACTTCCGAAGTTTCTATGGGCTGAAATTACAAACGCAACCCTATACGCCCTCATCAAGCATTGGGTTCTAAGACTCCTGAAGAAAAGTTCACTAGTAAGAAATCTGATGTTTCTCATTTTTAGAATTTTTGGAAGCCCTGTATATTTTCATGTACTGAAAGAGAAAAGAAATAAATTGGGTGCATCTGGAAAGAAGGGAATTTTCGTGGGCTATGTTGAAAATACTAAAGGCTATAGAATTTATGTAGCCAGTCAAAGGGAAGTCATAATTAGTCATGATGTCACCTTTGACGAAGATATAGCTCTCAGTAAGGTGAACAATCTTCCACTTTGAGGAGCTCTCAAGAAGCCGACACCAGGGAACCGAAAGAAAAGGATGATGAATTAATGCCTGATATAGAAGAACCCATGGATCTGATTGATCCTCCTCCACATGAACCTTCCTCTTCTAGGAAGAGGCCTTCATGGCTTAGGGGGCTACTTGATGATGCTGAAGGACATGCTGCACCCCAAGGAACCTGCCATGAAAGTAAGAAACCTAATAGGTATTAGGGATACCTGACCATCATGAGCACAATCATAGAAAATAAGCCTTCATCATTCTCAGACGCCGTCAATCATCAATTATTCAAGGATGCCATGACCAAAGAATATGAGTCTATCATGAAGAATGATGTCTGGGAAGTAGTTCCCAGACACCAGGACAAGACAATTGTTACTTCCAAATGGCTTTACAAGATAAAGCATGCAGTAGATGGAAGTACGGAAAAGTATAAGGATCGTTTTGTTGCTTGTGGTTTCTCCCAGAAGGAAGGTATAGAATATGATGTCATATTTGCACCTATTCCCAGATATACGACCATCTGCTCGATCATAGCCCTTGCCACTTCACAAGGATGGAACCTACATTAGATGGATGTCAAAATTGCGTTCTTACACAGCTCAATCAAAGAAGAGGTCTACGTGGAGCAATTCGAAGGATTTGATTGAAAATATCATATATGCAGGTTGAAGAAGGCTCTCTATGGGTTGAAGCAAGCACCCCAAGCATGGTTTGAGAGGATTGATAGCTACTTGATGAAGCCGGGATTCACTAGGAGTCAAGATGATCCTAAACTTTACTTTAAGGTTGAAGATGACAAGCCTCTCATACTAGTGCTGTATGTGGATGACCTCTTTCTAATAGGTGCAAACCCTCTCATTCACAAATGAGAGGGAGTTGGCTTCTGAATTTGAAATGAAGTACCAAGGACTTGAAGTGTAGCAGAAGTCGGGGGAAATTTTCCTATCTCAAGGAAAATATGTGGTAAAGATATTAGAAAGACTCGGTATGATGGACTGCAAGCCTGTGACTACCCCAACGATCTTAACTTTTAGAAGTTATATGGTAGTGATGTCGGACCAGATTTGTGAAATGCCTCTGAGTGTCATAAAATCATTCGCATTGATGTTCTTGGTGAACCTCCATTCAAACATATGTTATGCAGTTAGCATTGTGAGCTCATATTTGATTGAGCCTCACTGGATTGATGCCAAGAATCTTCTGAGATATCTTCGTGGCACAATGGGTTAAGATACATTGCCGAAGATGTGAGACTACTTGGATATACTGATGCTGATTGGGCAGGAAGTGTGGTGGACCATAAGAGCACTTCCAGGTGTTGTTTCACTTTGGGATCTACTTCGATATCCTAGATGAGCAGGAAGCAGAAGTCAGTGGCTTTGAGCATCACCGAAGCAGAATATATTGCTGCTAGCATGACCTCGTGTGAGGCAGTCTGGTTGCGAAAGCCCTTCAAGTGAGTTGTTTGGATTTACATTGGATACCACTATGATTCTCTTATTGATGAATCCTGTATTCGTCGATTGCTACAGCAGATAGACATCATCTGGGATATGGTAAGTCGATTAGCAAGGAGGCTCCATCACATTAAGATGATGTACAGGTTGATACACCTTGTCAAAGCCCCGAGGAAAGATCTAATCAGTGATTTTTCGTCAAGAAACCCTTGTACAAGGGTCCTGCATGTTGCATACATCGAGCTCTAGGAGCTTTGAGGGCTTGCGGTTATTACTGAAGCAACATACGACCATAGGGTGACTCACCCTCCCCTGGTGGTGCGCATTGGAACCAGATGATTCACTCTCTTGTGGGACAATATGATTCGCTCTCTTGTGTAGCAAGATGATTAGTTCTCCTGTGAAGCCTGGATTGATGTGTTCTCCATGGCGACTGTAGCAGGATTGATGTGTTCTCCTGTGAGGCCTGGATTGATGTGTTCTCCATGGCGATTGTAGCAGGATTGATGTATTCTCCTATGAGGACAGGATTGATTAGTTCTCTTGTCAAGGCATCCTACCCATGCAGTTTGGGACTCATGAGAAGTATCTCTCATCTGATCAATGAGCAGGGAAATGAAGTTAGGGACCATAGTAGTACCAATGGATGCGTCGTTGTATCTACCGTACTCCCTATGATAGGATGACCTCCATTGATATGGGATCAATGATATTGGTCTGGGACCAGTGGTAGGAGTTGTACCATACTATGACACTGATTTCAGGTCGGTTGAGACTAATCTGGGACTAATGGTACATACTCCGAGACTGAATTCATATTAGTGCAGTACTAGTTTGGGACCAGTGAGAGTGGTATATACT
Source organism: Pinus taeda (assembly GCA_000404065.3). Taxonomy (NCBI): domain Eukaryota; kingdom Viridiplantae; phylum Streptophyta; class Pinopsida; order Pinales; family Pinaceae; genus Pinus; species Pinus taeda. The sequence continues at coordinate 83,982 of APFE030241121.1, forward strand.
ATGACACTGACTTCAGGTCGGTTGAGACTGGTCCGGGACCAGTGGTACACTCTCTGAGACTGTGATACTAGTCTGGGACTAGTGGTAGGAGTGTTACTTACTATGAAGCTGACTTTGGGTCGGCTGAGACTAGCTTGGGACCAGTGGTACGCACTCTGAGACTGACTTTTAGTCAGTGGAGGATGATACTGGTCTAGGACCAATGGAGTTGTACTCACTATGATGCTGACTTCGAGTTGGTTGAGATTGGTCTAGGACCAGTGGTACATACTCTGAGACTGACTTTGAGTCAGTATGATACATCCTCGACCATTTCTTCTTCTTCATAATTCAGACAAAAGCAGAGCAAAACAGAACAATGCAAGAGCAGAGCATAATAGAGCAAAACAATACCGATCAGTACAGGGCAGAACATGACAAAGCAGAACAGGTAGAATAGAGTACAGCAGAGCAAGGGTCATGCTGTACAGGTCAGTGCATTTGATGGATGAATAGTAACGACTGATAGACAGATTGCAAATGAAGTTATCCCTAGTTGGGAGGGAGTGTAAAATTGGCAACCAGGGAAAAACTTCATGTGGGTCATCTTATTCATGGCTGATAATATTTTTTTTAGATTCCTCTTGTCGAGAGGTGTAGGATAGATATAAATATCATCCGATTTCGATAAGTATTCATGGAGATATGAATTTATTTTGATTATGGAATTATTATGAAGCCAACCTACAACTCATGTAGGTTGAGAAGCCCAACAGTCACTTCTATTCAAACACTAACATTGTGTATAAATATAAGAGGACTTTTGTTAGGGTCCCACCCTAACCCCCTTATTTATGTCATGGGATCACGTCATAGTCAAGAGTCAATAAAGCCCATATTAATATTTGTAAGTGGTTAACCTGCAATTAATGACGGGACCACAGTTAGTTGGAAATGGGCGGTAGTATTAGATAGAGGGTAAATGGGCGGTAGTATTAGATAGATGGTATTAATAAAACCCACGGTATTGGCCCGTGGTATTGCATGTATGAGTCATATATAAAGGATAAAGACTCCCTGCGAGGAGTATCGTGTCTTGTTTTGTAATCGAGCTCTGCTCTATTGGAGGTTGCCCCTCGAAGAGGCCTGTGAACATTTCTCTCTGAGTAATAAAATCATTGCTATTCTGTGTTCTGGGTATATTTTCTTCGCATATTCTGTGTTCTGGGTATCTTTTCTTCGCATATTCTCTGTTCAGAACATCCTGTGGAACCCCTATAGACTTCCTGTAGAAGCTCACGAAAGTGGTTTCTTGAGATCTGATCACTTTGAAACTCTCTCGAAGGGTGTTAGGGACCCCTTAGGCCCTCTTCTAACCTTCCCAACATCCTGCAAGCATTTCCTTTTGCCAATCCACCTCTGCACAGTAAAAAACAATTAAAGCACATGCACAATAATTATGCCAACTTACTCAAAAATACAAAAAGATGTTTCTTTTCAGATTTCACTTCAAAAGTAGTTAGTCGCATGCATTTTACCTTTCTAAGAGTCAATGGCATTCATTTCTATTGCTTTCATCATTTTTCTTGCACCAGCAGGGTTAGTCGATAAAACTAGGGTTTGCTAGGGTTTGCATTTCCTTTCAGCTTTTCGCTTCTTTCTGCAAGTAGATTAGCCTCCTTTGAGTTAGCTTTCATCCATAAATTAAAAATATTCTTCTAAGAGCTCATAGAATTTGGCTTAAGCTCCTAGCGGACTTGTACCAGCTGACCAAGTGACAACTGCGGCAAGAGCTAGTACTTGTGCATACAGCACTGTCGCTTCCAAGTTTGTTACGAACTACTGGGTTGATAAAAGTAAAGAACGGAGTATTAGGAGTTGCAGCATTATTGTTGCAATACTGGGGCCCACCATCTTTTTGGCGTCGTTGTCGGGGAAGCGTAAGAGTATTGGTGATTGCTACTATTCTTCTATTTTCTACTACAACCTTCTGCTAAGTAGTCTATTTCATTTCCATTCTGCAACTTCATTTCCGCAAATGTAGATTAGACATTTCCTGCTTTCATAGATTAGCATTTCAATTCCGGAATTTCATTTTTGCAAGCGTAGATTAGCATTTCAATTCCGCAATTTCAATTCTGCAAGCGTAGATTAGTATTTCAATTCCGCAAGCATAGCCTAGCATTTCATTCCTGCAATTTCATTTCAGCAAAATAGATTAGTCCTTTCTTGATTTCATTTCAATTCTGCATTTTCATTTCAGCAAGATCGTTAGTTGCAATTCAATCTATTTTAGTTTTGTAGGTACAAGCAGAAAAATAAAAAATCAACCAAAAAGATTTTCTTTCATGCCTTGTAGGAGTAGAGATAAGTTAGAAAAATGTTTGCACAACACCCCCCACTGCTTCACACAACTAACCTTCTCTCTTCTTCGATGGTTGTGATTAAGAAGAATCGCTAGGTGGAAAGCAGGACATATTTAAAGAACCTCCAGGGGAGAAGAAGAAGAAAACATTCCTCTTGAGAAAATGGCTACAAACAGAAATGTTGGGAGAAGTACCTTATCAAAAAACGAATTTGGAAATCAGATGGAAGATTTCAAGAGCGAGATAAGACAATTTCTTACCATGCAACTGGATACCTTGCAGATCCAAAGGAAGCAAGAGGACGCCAAGAGGGCTTTGGCCATTTTTTGTCCCAGATGTATGAGGAAGCACCCTAAGAACAAGTGTCCATTGCACTCAGTAGAGGTATGTTTCGTTTGTGAGGAAGACCACCCTATAAACCAATGCCCAACCTTACCCAGATTTAAAGCCATGTACCAAGGGACTGAGGCAACCACTAAATCACTCTATTTCATGAACCAAAGAAGGCCACATGGGCCCATAACTTACTAGAAGGAACTACAAGGGACATCCGAGACCTATTACGACCCCTATCAAGCCACTTTCATGCTTTCTTGGGGTCCCCCTGCTCATCCTTCCTGGTCCACACCTCCTCCTTGGTCCTTCACATCTCCATATTATGCCCAACCAACTGCTCATCCATTTCACCCCTACGCTCAGCCACAGCCTCAGTGGAATGCACCTCATCAAGGGTGGTGGCCCCAGTACAACACTCCTCTAGCTCCTTTTTCGCCACCACCTGCTCAACCACAACCATCGCCTCCTGCTCCACCAAGGCAGCCCAAAATGCCTGCTCAATCGAACTCATACCCAAATAACAAGCAGGCTTAGCAAGTATATAGTGGGAAACCACCTGCCCATCCACAAACCCATCCACATCCATCTCAAACATACACCCCCACTCAACTACCCATACCACCATTTCCAAACCCGCACATTAGAATAGCTCAACCCAATTGCAAAGCTAAGGCACAACATGTTCAAATGACTCCTCTTGAGCTCAATGATCCTTACCCTAGCTTAGGAAGAGTATTTCCAGAAAGAGATTATATTAACAAAATTGAAGGACAACATCCAGCAAAAGAAGATTCAAAAGAGGAGATCAAAGAACCATGGGCTGTACTAGATGGAGAGAAGACATCAGAATCAGAGGTCGAGAGAAAACCCTCATGGTTACCATAAAATCCTCCATGTATTCAAGAGAAAACTCAGCAAAAAGAGGAAGATGTGAAAGTCATGATAGAACAAGATATGGAGAATGATCCAGATCAGCAAAAGGACCAAGGATATTAGAGCAATATTGAGATGTGGTTTCAGACAGTCACTAAGTTGTAGCAATACTCTCTTCCTTAGCTATGTTTGATCCTTTCACAGACAAATCATTTGGTCTTTGAAATCTGGATAGTTGTCAAAGCATGCATTTCAAGCCTCCACATCATTTTGTCTCTAATCTTGATGTGCACATGGCTCCATTGGAAGTATTCTTATACTTGAAAATGATTTTGTTTTTCAAGTAGGGTGGGTAAAAAAAAAATGAAAATAAGAGGAAAATAAAAATCTAAGGTGAAAACCTCCTCGGAGGCGCCTCAAATTGGCTCATTGATTGAAAATCTCCATGAGGTGGTCATTGGGTTGGAAAGAAGAGAAAATAAAAAGAGAATAAGATACCTAGGTGAAAACCTCCCTTGGAGGTGCCTAGTGCAGGCAATTAGGGTGAAAACGTCCATGAGGTGCCCTAGTTGTTTTCAAAAAAAAAGAAAAAGAAAAAAACAGGTGTAATCTCTTTAAAATAATTGCAAGTTGCAGGGAACACATTGCATGTAAGGAGGGTCGCACAAAACGAGGTTAGGGGTTTGTACCAGGCTACATGACATCCCTATAGACACTCCCTCCATGGCCACTTTCCTTTCCTAGAATTTGATCACATTCAGCGCGAGATTCCACCTTCTACAGGAAGCTTTGGGCTTTCTACAGGAAGTTCTGTATTTCTACACGAAACATCTTGTAGAACCTTCGGGCGAGCCAAATTCGATTTTGGAAGGGAATCTAAAGATTGGAATCTATTTTTTAGGCCTGCAGCCACCCATTTCTCCATCCTTCACCTTTTTCCATCATTTTTTCCACCTCATTGTGCTTCTTTTATGAAAATTGTGTTTTCTACAAGAAGTTCCTATAGAAATTACAGAAGGCTGGAAATGGATTTTAAAAAGGCAGTTTGGCGAACATGATAGCTTCCTAAAGGGTTCATAAGTCCTACATTCTTTAAACTCCTCCTCCATCATTTCCATGCATGCATCACAACTCAAACTCATTTTTTTTACCATGCAAAAAACTGCAGAATGCTTGGAAACAAAAATACATGGTGCTGAAATTTGTTTTTTCCCTCACGTGAAAATTGTTCACCCATTTACAAAATTGTTTTACGGGGAGTTGTACAAGGATGATAGCAACATGCTCAAGCAGTTTCAGCCAATTCCGGTGCACGATTTCTAAGAAATCAGCCTCCATCACCTTCAACCATTTTTGCATTTTCTCCATATCCGTGCATCTGTTTCAAAACCTGTTTCATGGGGAGATGCATATGGGTGATAGTAATCTACCCAAGCAATTTCAGCCGATTCCAATGCACGATTTCCAAGAAATTGACCTCTGTAATCTTCAGCCATTTTCAGTTTTTCTCGATATCCATGCATCCTTTGCCCACAATTTTGTTATGGGAGGTGCATAATGATGATAGAAACATGCTCAGAAAGTTTTAGATTGATCTGTTCTATCATTTGGGAGTTATGGATAAAATAAGTCGCTATCTTGTAAAAATTCAACATCAGTAGCTTGAGGGTGCAAGTCTGAACGTGGAAACAAATTCCTGCAGCTTAGATCCGGCCAGAAGATACCTGCACAAGAAAAATAGCCATGAATCAGCAACCAAGCCATCATGCAACCATAGAAACAAATGCAGGAAGGGCCACAACACCTCACAGAAACCACATTCGACTTCTAGGTACATGACTAAACTCGTTCTTCTATTGCATGAATGTAATTTGAGAATTGCGTGAACAATGAAATAGTTGTGATTAAAAAAATCAGTGGCCAGACTCATCCAGTCCAAATAGTCCTCGGTGGGTGCAATCAACACGTGTGTTCAGCCACCTCAAGAAGACATTGAAAACAAGTAGTGGTGGTTGTTTAACCTTCAACATAATTGATAGGAGTGATCACAGGTAGGAAACATGATGTTTCGTGATAGCACTACCGTCTGCATGGGCCAATGCACATTTTTTCCACCTCATCCCCTCACCACAAATCACGCCGCAATTAAAAAATGCTCAGCTGAAACTCACACCACCTGCTATTCATTTGCACTTGCAACGTCTTCAACTAAAGTATGTGCCCTCCGCTTCCACAAAATGATTAACTAGTCGTCCTCCACCGGGTTTTCTACCTGTCTTCGAGATTTTGTTGTGTATCGGGCTCGCTCAGAGGAACAGTGGCATTCTACAAGAACCGGGGGGGTATTCTACAGGAAGTACGACATAGCTTTCCAAAGCAAGGAAGCCTGGACCTTTCCACGTCAAATTTGGAGCTTGAAAATAGGTAGGCTCAGGAAACTGCTCTGCATATGATATATTTATATAAGGTGGAGGATTAAAAACACAATATTGGGTTGAAAGAAAGGAAATTGAAGCTTAAAAGACTACCTGTGTTTTTTTCCTTCTTTGGGTTATACACAGTCTCTTCGTTTTCCTGCTCTGCATCCAAAATATGTCTTTTTATTTCTCACATTATTTTGAAAAAAGGGATGCAACCATAGAAGCCAACCAATGAGAAACAAAATTTGCAAGACTGTCCACTCTCTAAAGTAAAACATTGTGTTATAAATATTCTCTATTCTGTCAAAGGTATTGATTCTTTTCAAAAACCGAGAAACAAATTCAAGTTGGAAACAGTTTGAAGAAAAAAATTGCAAATTGATGTTGTGAAAAAGAAGAACATGAGAAATTCTTGACTCCAGAAAGACAAACCTCAGCGATTTCTCTATTTTCCGGTTTTGAAAGTTTGTTTCCTCCCTCCTCACCTGAACATTTCCAGCAGTGACCACACATCATGATAGGGATATTTTTAGAAATATGGCAGGGGAAGATGAGGAGGAAATAGAAAAAGAGGAAAAGACAAAAATGGAGAAAGAAGAACTTGAAACAAAGGAGGAAATCAAAACAGAAGATGAGAAAGAATATCCAGAACATAAAAGAAAAAGACTAAAGCAGAGAAGGAAGAAACTAAACAAGATGAAAAAAAGCCAAAACAAAGCATGAGGAAGCAAGCTAACAGAGGCAGAGAAGAAAAAAGAAGAGGAAAAAAGGAGGAAGAGACACACCATGAGATATTAGTGACAACAGACCGAAATAGTTGACACTGGACTTTCTACAGGAAGCGTGGAAACAGTTTCTACAGGAAGCATGAAAACAGAACAACAAGAGGAGAAATCACCTGAGATTTTGGCCAGGGAGGCAGCAACCGTGCTTGCCACCATTAGCACACCTCGAAGACCAAAAAGGAAGAGAAAGAGGCAAACTTCCATGTACTTTAAAGCGAGGAGGAGAACACAAATCAAAGTAGGCAGACCCCAGCCACAGTCAAAGGAGAAAATTGTCATTAAGGACACAATAGCTAAACAAAAGGAGGAGTCTCCTTCAAAGATATCCATCACCTATGAATGAGGAAGCCAAAAACCTTCACTTGGAGAGAGAGAATTCAGATGATGGACTCAAATACAGCTCTACAGGAAGCTGAGACAGTTCTACAGGAAGCTAAGAATTCTCTACGGGAAACTCGGGCTAAGCTAAGAGAGACTGAGAAATTGGAGGAAAAGGTGGCCAAACAATCACAGGAAGAAGGAAAGACAAGGAAACATCTAATGAACAACAAAGAGAGGACAAGTTGCAGGCTAAGGTTGAGGTGTTAATAAAACTGCACAAGAAAAGGAGCACAAGCAGTGGGAAGAAGTAGAGAGAAAAGCACGGTTTCATGACTGAAAAGAGGACATCACTTCAAAAGCTTGGCATGACAGGGAGGTCACCAGGGCCATCAAAGATGAATAAATAGATTAGTTGCTTAGAGGATGAGCAACACTTTCAGTAGGGGGTGATGATGAGCCCCAAAAATGGATAATTATATGGGCTCATTCAGCCTCCTAATTCGACTTAATCCACCATTATCATTAGTTTATTGCTTGTTTTAGATTATATTTATGCTAATAGAGTGAATTGGGTTAGTCATTATGCCAACAAGTCTAATGGGTGCTTTGTGTATTTTTTTGGTCAATTTTGAGACAAAATCAAAGGTTTTAATAAGCACTTGGCAGCCAAATTCATGGAAGAACAAGGGAGAGAATTTGTAGGAAGGTGCCCCCTTCATATATGGGCCCTTACCTTGAATTCTCCACCATCAGCTAGGAGTTCAAGGGCCACCAAATCGATTATCACAAGGACAATCGAGCAAGGGCTAGTAAGTTGTTGTTAACTGCAGGTTTTGGCAGTCGAGTCCCTAAAAGTTTAGGAGGGTTGTTGGGGTCCTCAATTTGTATAAATAAGAGGGCTTAGGGCTTTATTTGGGTTGGCATAATTTAGCTAGTTTGTAGTTCGATTTTAGTAATTTTTTAGGCAGTAGGTTAGTTCTTCATTTCAGCACATTTTCAAGATTTTTCTTGTGGATAGTTTTTGGGATGTAACTATTCTTTTGATCAATAAAGATGAATCTAGCTTTGCACCAGCTCCAATCTCTCTTAGGAGGCTGTAGCTCTTGGGGTTGGGCCCAACCCAAGTGCCCAGTACCTCCTTTGTTTACTTTTATGTGTCTTTGCTGCATTCTTGGAATAAAATATGCTATTTAGATTTAAATCTTGTTTTTTTATTTAGGTTGCTTTTGATGATTAAAAAGGATTTTCATGTTCAGATTGATTTGATAGGTTAATAATAGAGAAGATATTCAGAAAAAGGCTATCAAGCACCTCTGATCTCACCTCTCCCTCAGTGGAACCATGAGCTGGGACCAAGGTGTCCTTGTTGCCACCAAAAACACCGTCTTTGCTTCATCATGCAATTATTAGTGTTAGATTCTCATTTGCAGAAGTTGATACTAGTTGTGATTACATGCTCAGATCCATTCTTGTTTGGTTTCCATAGTTGATTTACGTGATTTGCTGCCAATAAACTGTTGTGCATCATGCTTATGGTTTTTAGGTCAAATTAGGTTAAAGTAGTTAGATCTTTGGTTTGCATAGCCTTTTTTGATTAGTTTTGGGAAATAATGTGAAGATTACCTATGATACCTCCTCATCTATCCTTACTCCATCCATGCAACCTTCTTCGTCCTCTAACTCAGATTCTTGCCTTTCATTTGCCATGTTTTCTCACTTTACCCTAGTTTCTACATTCTTGTGCATCATTGCTCCCTCCATCCTTGAACAAACCCAATCGCTTCCTAGCCTCATTCACCAGGTCCTAGACCCCTTAAAATCCTTATCCAACCTCCATTTCCACTTTCCCACCATTTTTCCTCCATCAACCCTCCAAAATCCTCTTTTCGGAACATCCTGTAGAAATTACAAAACATCTTGTAGAAATTTCAGAACATCCTGTAGAACGCCTATAGACTTCCTGTAGAAGCTCATGAAAGCAGTTTCTTGAGATCCGATCACTGTGAAACTCTCTGGAAGGGTGCTAGGGACCCCTTAGGCCCTCTTCTAACCTTCCCAACCTCCTGCAAGCATTTCCTTTCGCCAATCCACCTCTGCACAGTCAAAAACAGTTAAAGCACATGCACAATAATTCTGCCAACTTACTCAAAAATACAAAAACATGTTTCTTTTCAGATTTCACTTGAGAAGTAGCTTAGTCACATGCATTTTACCTTTCTAAGAGTCAATGGCATTCCTTTCTGTAGCTTTCATCATTTTTCTTGCACCAACAGGGTTAGTGGGTAAAACTAGGGTTTGCTAGGGTTTGCATTTCCTTTTTGCTTTTCACTTCTTTTTGCAAGTAGATTAGCCTCCTTTGAGTTAGTTTTCATCCATCAATTAAAAATATTCTTCCAAGAGCTCATAGAAGCTGGCTTAAGCTCCTAGCTGACTTATGCAAGCTAACCAAGTGACAGCTGCTGTAAGAGCTAGTACTTGTGCATACAACACCATCGCTTCCAAGTTTGTTACGAACTATCGGGTTGATAAAAGTAAAAAACGGAGTCCCAAGAGTTGCAACCTTATTGCTGCAATACTGGGGCCAATCACCAGGGGCAAGGAGAGTGAAGTCTGAAGGATAGTCAGTAGAGCAACCAGTGTTGTCTACGACATTCTTTGGTGATTCGACACAACAAGTTCCTCTAGCAGTGGAAGAAACATCCAGCAATAGACCTGACCAAGAGAATCTTGCACTAGAGATAGCAGAGGAAGAAATCAAAAACACAACATTGAAAGGGTCAGACTGCTCCAGTAAGGGGAAGAAGGTTGTAGCCGATAGATCAAGCCATCAGGACACAGGAGAAGGAAACGAGGAGATACTTGCATCACCAAGGGACTAGGGAAATGTTGTTAAAGCGACTCAAGTCCTAGTAGTAAGGAATCCTTAGCCATCCTCGATAGAGCCTGTTGAAATCCCCAGCAACTATTGGAAGATATTTATGGCTCCCAAAACCTCCACCATCAATTTTATGATCGGGGATCTGGGAGCTGGCGCACCTACAAAGCCTATTCCCTTGGCAGCCTTACCAAACTTTCATGGGCTTGTTTGAGAAGACCCCGACACATTTCTATTTGAGTTCGACATAGTGTGTTGGGGGTACCACTACACAAAAAATGCCCAAAATTTAAAGATTTTGCCTTCTACATTAAAAGGAATTGCTTTGTGATGGTTCATGGGCCTTGGAGGAAAATCCATTTCCACATGGGATGATATGCAGACAACTTTTCTGGAGAAATACCAGGATTACTGTAAATCCTGGAACATCAAGGAGGAACTTTTCAAGTTCATACAAAAAGAAGACGAGAGTTTGGAAGATTGTGTGGAAAGGTTCAAAAACACCTTATAGAGGTCAGGTCATTCTAACCTAGATAAGGAAATCTTAAAGATTATCCTCCTTTGATCCTTTCGAGAGGACTCGATGGAACTATTGAACATTGTGGGAAAGGGAGACATCTCCAAGGAGACATTTGATGCTATTTGCGAATTATGTATTCAGTGCTCGAGGGAGCTTGCAAGAAACAGGCTAGGGATCCGCTCAGCAAAGGGGCATAGCAAGGGTGTTACAAAAGCAGAAGTTGGAAACTTGCTAGACAACTTAAGGATAGATATCATCAGTACCCTGTCGGCATAGATGGACACTCTACAAGTAAAACAGAAGCAGCTAGAACTAGACAAGACCATGGCAATATTTTGCCTGAAGTGCAGAAAGAAGCACCTGGAAAGGGAATGTCCACTAAACTCCATAGAGGAATGTGCGATTTGTGAGCTCAACCATGCGGCAAGCTCATGCCCCTCCTTGCCATGCCTGAAAGCAGTATTTCAAGGAACAGGGGAGGACACGGAATAACTGTACCTCATGGGATCTAGGAAGCCATGGCCATCTCAACCACCGATGGGAAACCAAGGTATGTACCCAGATCCATCTCAGTATTTCAATCATTGTAACATGAATCCTCAGACCATGCCTTATCCACCCATGTGGCCGCAATACTAGATCCCACCTTGGCAGCAGTGGAACCCTCAAGCCAGTATGAGCTCTCCATGGACTCCAACTTGGCGAGGACCCTCTCCTGGACAATTTCCTCAACAGATGCCACATCAGTAGCTCCAAATGTCCTCTAATGTGCCCCCTGGTAATCAACCTGCCCATCCTCAACTTCCAATGCAACTTAACCCTAACCCTAATAATAAGGGAGCTCATCAAGCTGATGTTCTTAACCTGCCTTCATATAGTATCTCCACTACAGAGTTGTATGAAATGAATATGCGATCAAGACAAACAGTTAATGCCCAACCTCCTCCAGTTATCATTGAACAACTTGATAGTGAAGGTAAGGAGGCAGAACCAATTAGTAAAGAGCCAAAACAAACTTATAGAAACCAGGTGCCTCCTGTTAAACAACATCAATCTGAACCACCTTACCCAGAGAGATTAGTTATGAGTAAACCAAGCCCTCAAGTTGAATTTGATTTATTAGGAGAATTGCAGAATTTATTTGTTAAAATTCCCTTGTTGCAAGCTATGAAGGACGTGCCAATAAATGCAAAGACTCTTAGGGCATATTATTTAAAGAAACCTACAAAGAAAACTAAAGACCCCACTATACATGTTATGCGAAAATTATCGGACTTCATGATGGGAAAATCAATGCCGGTGAAATATGGAGATCTAGGGAACCCAATTTTGACAATGTAGGTTAATGGGGTATAGATTCCAAATGTGCTGGTAGACCTGGGTGCTGCCATCAATGTCATCACCATTGAAAACATGCATGTGTTAGTTCTTCGCAATTTGAAGCATACACCTACAGTATTGGAATTGGCAGATCGATCTACAGTAAACCTGCAGGGAAGTTGGAAGATGTAACAATTTTAGCAGATTCATGGCACTACCCCATAGATTTCTTGGTATTACATACACAATCTTCAGTCAGTGGTCATCCTTTTACTTTGGGTAGACAATGGCTGGCTACTACAGATGCTTACATTGGGTGTCATTCAAGAAATATGGTTATTTCTAATGGGCATAACACTAAGAATTTAGTGTTATATCCCCCTGTAGAACCAAATCCATCCATAAAACTAGTAGGTGGAAAGAAAGTTGTATCTAGGGTAGAGGCCGAAATGGAAAATGAAGAAGTGAGACCATTCCTCACTATTGGATAGGCCCTTCAGTTGAAAATGGAATCAGAAGATGATGTAATCACTTCCTTCATGGATGATCCTTGCTTCGTTTCAGAGCCAAACCAGCAGGTCCTAGAATCTATCCTAAGCTGTGAAACTTAGGAAATTATGGAAACAGTAGAAGGATTAGAAGAGCCACCTGTTGATGCACCCCATGAAAGTGTTCAAGTGGAATTAGAAGCCGGGGAAACCCTGAATATTAATCCAAACCTGTCTGAATCCCAGAAGAAGCAACTCGTAGACGTTCTCTCGAAACATAAAGAAGCCTTTGCCTAGGCTTATGCAGACATGAATGGGATCCCTGCCAATTTATGTACCCATCACATATACATCAAGGAAGATTGTCATCCTATAAGACAACCTTAGAGAAGAATGAACCCTGCATTGAAAAATGTTGTGAAAGAATAGCTTTAGAAATTACTAGATGTAGGTTTTATCTACCCTATCTCAGATAGCTAATGGGTCTCACCATTAGTAATAGTCCCCAAGAAGAATGGTAAATGACGGACCTACATGGATTATCGAGATTTAAATAAGGCGACGCAGAAAGATCATTTTCCCTTGCCATTTATTGATCAAGTTTTAGACACATTGGTTGGCAAGAATTTTTTCTCTTTTCTGGATGGGTTTAGTGGATATAACCAAATCCAGATTTCTCCTGAGGACTAGGACAAGACCACTTTCACATGCCCTTGGGGAACATTCACATACAGAGTCCTTCCTTTTGGCTTGTGTAATGCTCCTGCAACATTCCAGAGGGCAATTCTGGGAATCTTCTTTGACTTGACCGATGACAGTGTTGAAATTTATATGGATGACTTTACTCCATATGGGGACTCATTTTTAGAAGGGTTGAAAATTTTAGAAAAACTTCTTGAAAGGTGTATACAAGCATGTGTCTATCTGAGTACAATAAAATTCCATATGATGATGCAGGAGGGAATTGTTCTGGGACATTTGATCTCAACTGAAGGAATTAGGATGGACCTAACAAAGATAAAGGTAATTCTACACTTCCCAACACCTAAAATGCCCACAGAGGCATGCAATTTAATTCATTGTGCTGGTTATTATAGGCATTTTATAGAAAATTTTGCAAAAGTAGCACATCCACTGTTTCAATTACTAACAAAAGATTCAGAATTTGTGTGGTTAGATGATTGTGATGCAACCTTTACAAAAATTAAAGAATTGGTTTGCAGTGCTCTGATCCTTAGAGGACCAAACTCAGCATTACCTTTCCACATTCATATGGATGCCTCTCAAACAGCAATTGGTGCAGTATTGGGACAACAAGAGGATAAATTACCTTACGCAGTCTATTATGTTATTAAGAATTTTGCTCCTGCTGAATTAAAATACATGGTGACTGAGAAAGAGTTCCTTGTTGTCATTTATGCCATCAACAAATTTCGACACTACATTATCGGGTATTCTACTTTTGTGCATACTGATCATGCAGTCATCAAGTATTTAATGAAAAAACCTGTTACCCCTTGTCGCATTACAAGATGGTTTTTGTTACTACAGGAATTTGATTTACTATAGTAGATAAACCAAGGAAGGACAATGTGGTTGCAGATTTCTTATCTAGGATAGAGCATGATGGTAAGAATACACTGATTGAAGATAATTTCCCAGATTAGCATCTTTTTGCAGTTTTTTCTAACACTCCATGGTATGCAGGTATTGCTAATTATCTTGCTACAGGAAAGGTGCCTCATCATTTGTCATATAAGGAGCAAAGGAAGATCATTCACTAGAGTATCCGATATTCATGGATGGTAGGATATCTCTTCCATACAGGGGTTGACTAGTAGATTTGGTGTTGTGTGGTAGAAGATGATATTTTTGAGATATTAAAAGTTGCACATGATAGACCCTATGGAGGACATTTTGCAGATAAAAGAAAAAGTCATAAGGTGATGCAAATGGGATATTACTAGCCTTCCATCTTTCGTGACACTCGGGATTATGTTCAAAGGTGTGATAGTTTTCAATGGATGGGACAACTTGGGAAACCAAATGAAATGCCTCTTCAACTCTAGATAGTCCTTGAACCATTTGAGAAATGGGCCATAGATTTTGTTGGGCACTTCAACCCACCTTCTCATTAGAAAGCTTACATCCTGGTCTATACTGATTATGTAACTAAATGGGTGGAAGCCAGAGCGGTCACGAGAGCAACATAGCAAGTGGTGGCAGACTTTCTCTTTGAAGAAATATTTGCCCGGTACGGTACTCCAAGGGAAATTGTATCAGATGGAGGATCACAATTCACATCTCATATGATAGAAAAGTTGATGCATAAATATGTGGTTAAGCATAGAGTGACAACCCACTATCATCCCCAGGTGAATGGACAAGTAGAAAGCACAAACAAGGTATTGGAAAATATCTTGACGAAGACAGTAGCAAGCCATCACCGGGACTGGGCACATAAACTTCCAGAAGCTTTATGGGCATACAGAACAACATGGCGGAATACAAATGTGTTTTCTCCATTTGAATTAGTCTATGGGAAATCCCCCTTGTTTTTGGTGGAATTTGACATCAGTACACTTAGAACAGCTCTAAAAGTAGGCCTAGATCTATCAGAAGCATAAAAACACCGACTAGAATAGTTGAACAAATTGGACGAGATTCAAGTGGTAGCTGTCCAAAAGACTATTATTCTTCAATAGCAGAGAATGAAATGGCATGATAAATTTATCAAAACTAAGGTGTTTCATGTGGGGGATTAGGCATTACTGTATGACTCTCGATTTAAGGATTTCAAAGGCAAGCTTCGCACTCGCTGGATGGGTCCATATCAAGTGGACGCAATGTTTGAAAATGGAATGGTTAGACTGATTGCAGTAGATGAGAACATACCTCATTCTTAGTAAATGGACACCGTCTAAAACTATACCACCGTCTAGCCTCTAAAGATGCCTTTGTCAAACATCTTTCTGCTCTATCTGATTTAATGGTCATTGGAAAAGAGGACACTCTCACTCTGTTCTAAAAAAATAAATAAATATATATGTATATGTATATGTATATGTATATACAGTTGCTACTTACTTGTTTGTATTTTGCAGGAATAACAAAGAAATATGGCGAGGAGAAATGTAACACTTGGTGTTGTTACTCCATAACTGTTGTTACTCCGCCGGTGCTGTTACTTTGTAACTTCTGTTACTCGTTGTTGCCGTTACTCGTTGTTGCTGTTACTCCCAGTGTTGTTACTCACTGTGTTGTTACTTGTTGCTGCTACTATTCATCTTTGTTGTTACTCCTTCTACTGTTACTCGCTATTGTTGCTACTCCGTCAAACATTTTTGCTACTACTCCACCATAAGGTAGGTCCGCAGGTACGTCTCCATCGATTTTATGGATTTAATTAAATATTCCAAAAATGACATTAAAGCATGCCGTGGATGGCCATCATTAAGTTGGGGGGGTGACACCATCATAATGAATGATGGCATACTTCGAAAAAGCATTTATGACACACGATCCTCACCTAACTGAATCTAATGATTTCGGTACTCTGTAATCATACCTTCAATGTGCTGGGATGTGTATTCATACATGTCGAGTCATATCATGCACCCTCCCAACACACTGCATTAAATCTCTAAAATATCCAACAATACCACCATAATCTGCCATCATTTTCGAATGTCCTAATACTGTTTCATCTGTTGTCTCTAAAAGTGGCCATGACATTATTTCAGTTGCCAATGGTTTAGAACCCTGACACTCTCCCCTGCCAGCCAACTGCAGTTGTCGCACTGATTCTGCTTCTACAAAAATGGGTGGTTCATCTGTGTGACATGAACCTGAGTATACAACGAGAGTTCGAAGCAATCAGGAGGTGTGGCGGCTTTTTGAGAATACAGGCTAGGATGTTTATTTCGACAAGTTGAGAGGGTTGAATGAAGAAATGATGGTGGAATTTGCATTGAACTTGGGAGAAGGAAGCTCTTAGGTGTGAAAAATTGAGATCCTTGTGATAGAGGAAACCATCGCAGAAGTCAGTGGAATCCCTCAAGTCAGACAATGATGGTTTTTGAGAAGGACTGCCCTTCTAGAATTTCCAAGGCCTTTCTACAAGTAGGTGAAAGTATTGCGCAGAAGGGTCGGGGATATGACAGAAACTTGCTACCACATCCATGGGGAGGAGTGGCAGAATTTGTCATAAAATACATGATGTGCGAAGGAAGATATTCCACCATATTTAAATACCATCTATGAATACTAGCTCACCTGCGATTTCCACAGGCAGAAGCTTTTTCAATGAATGTGCCCTATTTTCTATTAAGGAGCCTTCACTTAATGGCACATTTGGCTCAGGGGTCACGATAGGTATTGGTAGTCATCACTCACCACAGGTGGGTTCAACTATTAATAATGAATGCCATCAGACGAATCCCGATCCTGTGGGAATTGTTTCGGGATTCCACGAAGGAAGAAATAGCAGCCATTGTGGCTACCAAGACAGATGAACCTGAAGCTATGGAGGAGGATGCAAAAGATGATGATTATATTGACCAAGAGGAGCTAGAAGAGATGGAGATGGAAATCAAAGAAATTGAAGATGAGGCGGCTCCCCAAGAGAAAGATGAAACTGTGGAGTCAATGGAAGATATGGGGGTTGACAAAGAAAGGCCCACTAGTACCACGACCGAGGCTTTCCCACAAGAACCAACCTTGCCCGTGGAACTAGCAGAGCAAGTGATAATATGGCAACCATGGAGGTAGACCCACAACAGGCCAGCATGGATGAATTAGTTGACATGGTGACTGAGGGTACCCCACAGGGATCTCCTACCACCATGGAGCTGATGGAGGAGGATAATTTGATTGAAGAGGAGGTCGTGACCACTCTGACCATAGAACCCATGGAAGAGGAACAGAGACAAGTAGAGCCTAGGGCTGAGGAACCCATGGGACCCATGGAGGAAGCACTGGGAGAAGTAGGGTGTGAAGTCGATGCTGACCCACAAGAACTAGCATCAACTTCAGGACCAAACATTGAAGATTCGTTCAAGTTCTCCTTCTTATCCTCTATTCAAAGAGGAGCAAGGGTAACTCATTCCACTAGGCAGAAAGAAGGAGAAGATTTTTCCATGTCTGTGTCTTAGAATCTATCACAACAGCCAAAACCAAGTGGGGTGGATGCTACCCAGGTGACAGGCACTTTGGAGCCAGAAAGGAGAGAAGAGACAGAGGTCCCTGAGGCTGGAGAACCGAAAGGGATCCCAATAGGCACATTAGTAGGAGAGCATCTTGCCAGGGCATCACCGGTTGTGGTGAGTGCACATGAAGAGGAAATAGTTGTTGGTGAAGAGGAGGGACCAAGCGAAGTGGTCCCAATGAATGAGCTAATGGAACAGCCAGGCGAGAAGGTCGTGAAGTATGAGATAACTGAAGAAAAATGGGTAGTGGAGGAAAACCTGACAGTCAGCATAATAGAAAATGTCTCGGGGATTTACCTCCAGCTGCAGGAACGGAGGAAGTATTGGTTAAGCAAGAATGGCTAGAGCTGTGTGAACAGTGAAGCCTTCTAGTCAAGCAAAAATATCAACTGCAGTTTAAGGAGACAATGCGGCTTAAGATGGAAGTCAAGAAATTAAGGAAGCAAGTGCACAAAATGCAGAAGAAAATAAAGAAATACAAGCAGAAAGCTAAAAAAAGAATGGTAAATGGAAGACCTGCATGGATTATCGAGATTTAAATAAGGCGACGCAGAAAGATCATTTTCCCTTGCCATTTATTGATCAAGTTTTAGACACATTGGCTGGCAAGAATTTTTTCTCTTTTCTGGATGGGTTTAGTGGATATAACCAGATCCATATTGCTCCTGAGGACCAAGACAATACCACTTTCACATGCCCCTGGGGAACATTCGCATACCGAGTCCTTCCTTTTGGCTTGTGTAATGCTCTTGCAACATTCCAGAGGGAAATTCTGGGAATCTTCTCTGACTTGATAGATGACAGTGTTGAAATTTATATGGATGACTTTACTCCACATGGGAACTCTTTTTTAGAAGGGTTGAAAATTTTAGAAAAACTTCTTGAAAGGTGTATACAAGCATGTGTCTATCTGAGTACAATAAAATTCCATATGATGACTGAGGAGGGAATCATTCTGGGACATTTGCTCTAAACTGAAGGAATCATGATGGACCCAGCAAAGATAAAGGTAATTCTACACTTCCCAGCACCTAAAACGCCCACACAGGTATGCAATTTAATTTGTTGTGCTGGTTATTATTGGCGTTTTATAGAAAATTTTGCAAAAGTAGCACACCCATTGTTTCAATTACTAACAAAAGATTCAAAATTTGTGTGGTCAGGTGACTGTGATGCAACCTTTACAAAAATTAAAGAATTGGTTTGCAGTGCTCTGATCCTTAGAGGACCATACTCAGCATTACCTTTCCACATTCATATGGATGCCTCTCAAATAGCAATTGGTGCAGTATTGGGACAACAAGAGGATAAAGTACCTTACGCAGTCTATTATGTTAGTAAGAATTTGGCTCCTGCTGAATTAAAATACACGGTGACTGAGAAAGAGTTCCTTGCTGTCATTTATGCCATCAACAAATTTCAACACTACATTATCGGGTATCCTACTTTTGTGCATACTGATCATGCAGTCATCAAGTATTTAATGAAAAAACCTGTTATCCCTGGTCGCATTACAAGATGGTTGTTGCTACTACAAGAATTTGATTTACTATAGTAGATAAACCAAGGAAGGACAATGTGGTTGCAGATTTCTTATCTAAGATAGAACATGATGGTAAGAATACACTGATTGAAGATAATTTCCTAGATGAGCATCTTTTTGCAGTTTTTGCTAACACTCCGTGGTATGCAAATATTGCTAATTATCTTGCTACAGGAAAGGTGCCTCATCATTTGTCATATAAGGAGCAAAGGAAGATCATTCACCAGAGTACCCGATATTCATGGATGGTAGGATATCCCTTCCATACAGGGGTTGACCAATAGATTTGGTGTTGTGTGGCAGAAGATGATATTTTTCAAATATTAAAAGCTGCACATGATAGACACTTTTTGTAGATAAAAGAACAGGTCATAAGGTGCTGCAAATGGGATCTTACTGGCCTTCCATCTTTCATGACACTCGGGATTATGTTCGAAGGTGTGATAGTTTTCAATGGATGGGACAACCTGAGAAAGCAAATGAAATGCCTCTTCAGCCCCAGATAGTCCTTGAACCATTTGAGAAATGGGCCATAGATTTTGTTGGGCCCTTCAACCCACCTTCTCATTAGAAATCTTATATCCTGGTGTGTATTGATTATGTAACTAAATGGGTGGAAGCTAGAGTGGTCACGAGAGCAACATAGCAAGTGGTGGAAGACTTTCTCTTTGAAGAAATATTTGCCCGGTATGGTACTCCAAGGGGAATTGTATCAGACGGAGGATCACAATTCACATCTCATAGGATAGAAAAGTTGATGCAGAAATATGGGGTCAAACATAGAGTGACAACCCAATATCATCCCCAGGTGAATGGACAAGTAGAAAGCACAAACAAGTTATTGGAAAATATCTTAACGAAGACAATAGCAAGCCATCACCAGGACTGGGCACAGAAACTTCCAGAATCTTTATGGGCATACAGAACAACATGGCAGAATACAAATGTGTTTTCTCCATTTGAATTAGTCTATGGGAAATCCCCCTTGTTTCTCGTGGAATTTGAGATCAGTACACTCATAACAACTGTAGAAGTAGGCCTAGATCTATTAGAAGCATAAAAACACCGACTAGAATAGCTGAACGAGTTGGACGAGATTCAAGTGGTAGTTGTCTAGAAGACTACTATTGTTCAATAGCAGAGAATGAAATGGCATGATAAATTTATCAAAACTAAGGTGTTTCATGTGGGGGATTGGGCATTACTGTATGACTCTCGATTTAAGGATTTCAAAGGCAAGCTTCGCACTCATTGGATGGGTCCATATCAAGTGGACGCAGTGTCCCACAAGAACTAGCCTCACTCATGGAACTACCAGAGCAAGTGATAATATGGCAACCACGGAGGTCGACCCACAACAGGCCAGCATGGATGAATTAGTCGACATGGTGACCGAGGGTACCCCACAAGGATCTCCTACAACCATGGAGTTGATGGAGGAGGATCATCCGATTGAAGAGGAGGTCGTGACCACTCCGACCATAGAACCCATGGAAGAGGAGGAACAGAGACAAGTAGAGCCCAAGGATGAGGAACCCATGGGACCTGTGGAGGAAGTGCTGGGAGAAGTAGGGTGTGAAGTCAACGCTGACCCACAAGAACTAGCATCAACTTTGGGACCAAATGTTGAAGATTCGTTCAAGTTCTCCTTCTTCTCCTCTATTCAAAGAGGAGCAAGGGGAACTCATTCCCCTCGGCAGAAAGAAGAAGAAGATTTTGCCATGCCTGTGGCTTAGAATCTATCACAACGGAAAAAACCATGTGGGGTGTATGCTACCTAGGCGACGGGCACTTTGGAGCCAAAAAGGAGAGAAGAGACGGAGGCCCCTAAAGTTGGAGAACCGGAAGGGATCCCAATAGACACATTAGTAGGAGAGCATCTTGCCAGGGCATCACCGGTTGTGGTGAGTGTGCACAAAGCGGAAATAGTCATTGGTGAAGAGGAGGGACCAAGCGAAGTGGTCCCGACGAATGAGCCAATGGAACAGCCAGGCAAGAAGGTCGTGAAGCATGAGATAATCGAAGAAAAACGGGCAGTGGAGGAAAACCCAATAGTCGGCACAGCAGAAAATGTCTCAGGGGATTTACCTCTGGCTGCAGGAACGGAGGAAGTACTGGTTAAGCAAGAATGGGTAGAGCTGTGTGAACAGTGAAGACTTCCAGTCAAGCAAAAATATCAGCTGCAGTTTAAGGAGACAATGTGGCTTAAGATGGAAGTCAAGAAATTAATGAAGCACGTGCACAAAATGCAGAAACAAATAAAGAAATACAAGAAGAAAGCTAAAAAGTCCAAGGCCATAGGGGTCAAAGTAGAAACTTAGGTGGACCAGAGAGTCACGACATCTGCTACCACTCAAACAGACATGGTCGAATGATCGTTTGAAGACCGTGAGTATGCCTTAACGGCTGAAGTGCAGACTTGGAAATCCATTGTAGCCTAGTATAAAAATGAGATCAGGAGGAATCAAGAAAGAGCCTCCACAACCATCCTTGGATATGTGGAGTGCATAGATATCATGAGATTGAGGCATGCAAAGTAGCAGCTGAAGATGGAGCAGCTGGAAAAGCAAGTGGCAGAACTGAAAGCCGATAAGGAGCAGATGTTCAATTTGGTGCAAGAGGTGATGGAATGTCGTCCCCCTGCTTCTTGTTATTCTTTATTCTCATGTGAACATTTTCTTCTATTTTGCATGGAAAGCATAAAAAATGAGGTTAGCTATGAGATAGAATATGGTGTACAATTCCTCCAAATAATGAGGAGTCGTGATGTGCCAACTCAACATTTGATGTGTGAGTTTCACCTTCATGGGTATCTACTACATCTAGACAGAGATTTTAACCTAGTTTTGTATGTAGAGGACATTCATTTAAGGGCCCTCACCTCTTATGCTTTCAATCAGATCAATTGGCAGAAGGATTTTAACACTTTTGAATCCAATCAAGTTAAAAAGCCATTTATAGTAAGAGGAGAACACGAGAGGTTCTATCACAATGTTCACTAAACACAACACATTTTTGGGAATTGAGGGGAATAGAGATAGAATGCTGAGGACGCAAAGATGATGTCTTGATCTTTGTGTCAAGCAACTAACCACATTTCAAAATGAGGCCCTGGATTGCTATCAAAAAAGGTGGATGATGTCACCTACAGCTGTCCGGAACAGAGAACCTTTTAGGGCACCAAATTTTTCACGAGTGCTCCCCAGAGTACCCAGATATGTGGCATGTGTTGAAACATGTGGGACATGGTGGATGGGGTTTCGGTTTTAGTTTCCTATTCTTTGGTTGCCTACAGAAAATTACACTCCAGCTTATAATGTTCCAACAAATTGGTGGAAGGAAGTTCTCCTTTCATATGGGTTTAAAGTTCAAGGAACAGAGATGGTCATAGAATATGATCTTGCCCAGCTT
Organism: Pinus taeda; assembly: GCA_000404065.3. Classification (NCBI taxonomy): domain Eukaryota; kingdom Viridiplantae; phylum Streptophyta; class Pinopsida; order Pinales; family Pinaceae; genus Pinus; species Pinus taeda. The sequence goes on from APFE030241121.1 coordinate 106,426, forward strand.
CATGAAACTTACAGTTTACAGAATCCAGACCTGCGGAGGTGGCAGACTGCATGAGGACATGCAGAAGGCTAGTTGGGGGGAGATGTTGGGTACCAAATCAGGCTATCTTTTTGTCCATTTCTATCATCCTTTTTGACCTTTTTGTACTTATTTACTCATGTTGCTATGCTAAAATTACAAGGAAAATACCCCTGACTTGTCTGATTGAAATATTTTAATTAATGAAGTAAAGTCATGAAGTCTTATCTATTCGTAGCACTAAAACATGTGTTTGACCGTAGCTTGGAGAACAGGAATCCTCACTTCAACATCTCGCAACAAATCTCGTAACGACCAGCCATAAGGAGGCCACATAGCTAGAGTCACAATTCTCTGGAACTATTCTTGGTCGTTCTTCTATCTCGGTTATCTGGTTTTGGTGTCGTTCCAACTTATGTATATTTCTGAACATGTGGTTACCATGTTTCAGGGAGATATGTTATTCTCCCGTATTGTGTATAAAAGGCAGATTGTTCCTGTAAATGGAGGTTCTCCCATCTATATTGTAATCAAACGTTACAGATTAATAAATTATCACCTATTTTTTTGTTCCAATATTCTCCCTGACTAACGCAACCCTGATCAAAGAGTTGCACCCACTCTTCTGATCAGGTGTTGTGTCTTTGTGTGTGTGTTATTTATTAGTTTATGCTTGCTATCACAATTCTTTATTGTTTATGATTATTTCTGGAACTCGGTAGTTAATTTAATCTTACAGCCATTCTTTGAATCTTACCCACGAACCCTTGGTCAAAATGGATTGCGCTTTTCCCCTGCATATACCTTGCGCGTTTCCTTGAAAGGATATGCACCGAGATTGATAATTTAATATCGGAATAGGGTGAATAAATCATTCATACCTGGAGACCAACAACTGGGATCTGCATAAGGGATGCCTGATGTCATGTCACTAGAATCCGACCAAGAAAGAAATTGATAATTGGCTGGAAAAGGAGATTCACGAGTTCGCGGTGCAGGAAAACATGAATCCTCAAGTATCTAGGGAACAGTGGTTGGAGTGGTACTTATATATGGAAATCCACAAAATTTTCTTTACATTCTTCAATTCTGAGTTGTATGAGTGGATCGTGAAATTAGCAGAAAGTCAGGGAAGGTGTAGGCTCAACAAATCAATCGTGTGGACTCCGGAATTAGTGTGCAAACTAGAATCGTCAAGAGATAATATTGCACAAGCTGTGGACCATTGGCTTGATCAAATTGTAGGAGTATTTATCATGGAGTTCGCGATAGATACGACCATCATCTATAGTGAAGCAGAACGAATCTTCCTCAAAGAATGTGAGGTAAGTATATTAAATCTTTGAACACTTGGATTAAGTTGCTATTGTGTGAAAAGTGGGTTATGCGAATAAATTAATGTTTGGAACTACGCGAAGTGGAAAGACCTACAAAAGTGTAGGTAGTAAAGAATTAGAAACTAGTTCCTTAATTTCACCCTTGCGAGAAAGCAAGGAAGAGATTGCAAAGTTTCACTGAGAAGCACGGTGAATCTGATGAAGCAGCAAAATCAATGCTTGCCACCTCCACCTACACTGCCACCCATCTCACCATCTTCACCTCCTTCTCCAGCCACCCCACCTCTGCCACCACTGAAAACCGGTATGGCGAGTGCGATCAAACTGTTGGTATTCATAGGAGTAGGGAATGAGGATCTAGACCAACTTTGGTTCGTGGTAAGAGCGGTATGGGAAGCACAAGGAGTCATGGATGACAATATAAAGAAGGATACGATGGTAAGCATGCTGTAGGATCATGCATTAACATGGTATCTTAAGCACTCTAATGACCATCCAAACGCAGGAATCGTAGAAATCTAGGCCGCATTGAATAGAGAATTTAGTAGGCCAAAGTCAGAGACACAGTCAATTATTGGGTTTAAGGAGATCGCGATGCTCCTGGGTGAGACCCCCTAGGATCTGGACCAAATATTGAAGAGTATGATTCACGAGGCCAACGTGGCTTTGACAAATGGACAAAACCGCGCATGGTTTGTAGCATCACTAACACCGCATTTAAGGACAGTGCTATCACAACAAAATCTTTCCACCCATGCCAAATCTCTGGAGATGGCAATGAGATTGCATGAGACCCTATACAAGATCCTGGTCTAGGAGTCTAACAAATCCACATGCAACTGCAAAATTTGTGTCTAGAGATGCATAGTTTCAAGCAGGACGGGATCCCTCGGTCAGAGGTGTGTGAGGAGGTATGGTGCATAAAATGCAAAGGCCAGGGGCATGACAAGGACCATTGTCTAGTATTCGTGAATTACTTCACAGGAGGAGGGTCAATGTCGTTAAGACCTGAGGCACAAGAAGGACCAAGCACGGCACCTGCACTCTGGTGTGTGATTTTTCAAATAGGAGGAAAACACACTATGGATAATTTTCATCTATTGCAGAAGTATATGCAGATGTCCCAACAATTGTTTTGTAATTTCTACATGTCGGTAGGCCATGATGAATGCACCTATAGATGCTATGAATGAATGATGGATTAGACTCCTGCCTATAGAGTATAGACTGAAACACGAACCTCCGACCCTAAGGTAGGAATGGCGTGCACTGGATTTCAGGGTCGTGGACAAGATCGAGGTGGAATGGGACTAGGAAGGGGTCACAGATAATTAATTTTCTACAATTACGAAGGGCTCGGACACCATGCCCATGATTTTATGAATCGAACAAGACCATCATGTTTGTATTGTACTCAATTTGATCATGAGGCAAAAGACTACCCTACATTAATAGTGAGGCTACATGAAAAAGGGGTACTCCAGCCTCCACTGACTCAGAATTTGCAAATGATGAGGTCTGAGCCGTGGGAAGAAGACCTGAATGTAAACGTAGTGCTCAGAAGCAGTAACATGACTGGAGAGGATAAAGGTAAGCAGCTGGAAGAAAGTGCATGGGTTCGCAAGGCTCCTACAAAGGAACCTGAATTTGATTTGGAACGCACAAAGGAGACATTCATGGAAGCTAAGAAGAGTTTCACGGAGGCCTCCACTTCAGGTAGTAAGGATCAAGTAGAACCAGGGATGGATCCTTCAATGCTCACTACCCTTTGGAGACATGCATAAAACTACTACGTTACAACAAGGTAGTAAAATGACTATAGGAACTAATCATTGGGTGCACAAGATCAAGAGAACTCCGCTTGATCTGGAAACTTGGAAAGCATGCATTATGCACACGAAGGGAAATGAGGTTGACTACACAAATAGGAGAATATGAAATGGATCAGGTAATCTTGGATCTCAAATCAGATGCGAATGCACTACTAAAGCAAACATGGGAACGCATGGGTAGAACCACACTAAAATGGTCTCTTATTTAGTTGTGAATGGCAAATCAATATAAGATCCTACCCATGGGGAGATTGAAAGGGGTAATAGTGGACATTGAAGGTGCAAGCGCGCTGACAGATTTTGAAGTGATAGAGGTTGTCAATGATAGCAATCCCTATCCCATGCTATTGGGCATAGATTGGGCCACTGATATGAACAAAGTCATAAATCTAAACAAGCACAAAATGATATTTGAAAAAAAATCACTACGCATAGTAGTACCGCCCAATCCGGCCAAAGGAGAGCAATACACAGAACCAATATGAGACGATGATAGTGATGACAATCTCAATTGCATCTACAAGCTAATCGTGCAAGAACCTGACTAGGTGAATCCGGCTGTAGATGGTAGGATTTCGTGGGAGCGCAAAAGTTCCTGCACTACGGATTCAGATGAAGAAATAGAACGATGGCAGAATCGGTTACACGAAGTAACAATGCTCAATTGTAACATGATGATAAGATCACTACACTACATAACCACAGAGATAAGGGATCTACCTAGGCATGATGGATTGATAGCAGTGGATGACTTTCTGAACAAATTTGAGAGCGAAGTACCGAAATAGTAGTGTTTCGACGCTCTAAAATGGGCACTACACACTACGACCACAAGATGGTGGGGCGCACATCAAAGAATTCTTAAGGACTGGCAAGAATGCAAAAGAATGATGCACCTAGGATTTGGAAAACCCCAACTATGGATAATAGTCAGGTTCAAGGGGCAAAACAAATTATGCACCCACCTTTCTTGATGGGTGCAGATGTATGACATGCATCTTGCCCTAGCACACACTAGTCCTAGAATAGAGAATCGAAACAAACTGCAGTGGCAGGGAAGGCAAAGCACGCCAAGGATTATCCATGGAGAATCATTTTGTAGGGTGTACAAAGTGCTGAACAAGGCTCACCACGTGAGACGCATTGATTGGGACCTACGCGTAACATCGGTTCGAAGGGCGTATAGGACAATGTGCAAAACCTTGACCGTGAGATCAATCCCAAGGTTGCAAAATGGAGAAAGGATTGTAATCTCTGAAGAGCCTACAAAGATGAAATCACATGAAATAGTGCCTATAAGGGTGATAGTGCGCGAAGCCCAAAATGAAGAAATCACATAGCTACGTGAAGTAGAACACGTAAGACTTCAGGAAGCCATTCAGCAAGGGAACCATAGACTTCGCGAACTTGAAAAGGATTGGGTACGACTAAGGAAGAAAAGCATGTTAATGGACGTAGAGGTCAAGAAGTTGGAAGACAAAATAAAGGAAGCCTTTCTCGTTGAAAAACCAAGGGTGGTACGGCAAGGGTCGCACACCCATAATGATAAGTGGGAAAACTATTGCTGAGAATTAATTAGTCTGCTACCATGGCTTGGATCGTATATTATGCAACGTAGTAATCAGGAAAGAACACTACAACCATTAGAATGCGCGGTGAGAAAAACGAAGATTTTTTGCAGACTATCCTGAGGGGTGAAATGGAGCTCTGCATGGGTGGTGCGACCACCTAACTACCCATCAAAATAATAGTCTCAGCATTTCAGGTAGTTGAAAGGGACCATGGGACTATAAGAAATTTTGCTTGGGAATTGCGTGATACGAGAGGTGCATGCAGAGTCAGCATGTCATAAGGTTTGCGTCCGCGCACGGGGGGATTAGTTGTCACATGGGTAGCCTGGGAAGTGACTATTGGTATCACTGTTCATGACGGGATGTCTTGTTTGAGGCCAAATGGAGCAGGCGGCTGGCATTTAAGACAATAGTTATGTGCAAGATTTTGGCAAATCTGCTGCCAAGAAAGCATTGATTGTCCAGAATTGGGGGGAGCAGTCGAATTTGAATTAAAAAGGCGCTATAAAACTCTAAGGGCCATCCACAAGACAAAACTTGTTCACTTGAGATTTCAGTAGTTGAATAGAGCACAGAGTCTTGAGCGCTGAGCAATATTAGAGCCCCCAAGTTTGCGAAAGCCCGTATACAATGCAAACCAGATGGTAGTTACCAGGAGAGGTTTGGGCTTTGAAGAAGGAACCGTCAGTGAGCCCACGCAAGCCCATATAGCACATGATGTTCCTGAAGTAACTAAGGTTGCACCAGAAATCCCGAAATCACCTCGGACATCGAGACTGAAAAAAGATAAGAAGACAATGGGACCAGTCCACATGTCCCCAAGGAATCCATGATTCGGTAAGCTGTCAATGGAGGAAAAGGGCAAGGTTGTCACCATTGAGATAGATGAAGAGGAAGAGGACTTACAGGCTCTGATTACCAAGGTAGAGGAAGAAGAAGACGTGGATGCAAACATCCAACCAATGCGCTCTATAGCAAAATTGCCCAAGTATGTCCCTCCGCAAAAAGGGAAAGTTAAGGTACCAAAGGATATGGATGCAATGAAGAGTGCACTCCAGACCCCGCTCCTCCCCGATGGAATTACCATTGAGGGTTCGCTCCTAGGGTGTGTGCCTACCCTGAAATTTGAAGACTAGGACCTCGCAGACAGTAAGAAGTTCCCACACTTAGAGATGGAGAGCCTAATGAAGCAGAATATGGAGGGGTTGGTGATCACATTACAACTGCGAAAATGGTTGCGCAGTGTGGAGAAGGTCGAGTTGCTTCATCTACTGTGGATACCACACTTTCACCGCATGCCCATCACCATTTTCGTCATTAGGCAACTACTTTGCTTGGTGCATGATGGGCACTGATGGCTGGAGGAGCCTATTCCCATCATGGTGGATCTCATCCATAGAATTTCGCAGCTTCCCTATAAGGTAAAGGACCCTGCAACAATAGCAGGAAAAACTGGCGATTTGGCTCTCATGGAAGCCATGAAGAAAAAATATAAGCTCGACAAGAAAAAGAGGGGTTACACCATCAACAGTATCAAGGATAAATGGGTGTGTGTTGCCACCCAACTCCTGTCCGGTAAAGTAATGAGAAAATGTCGTGGCGATGAAGTACCAATGTCGGTAGTTGCGTTGGTTGAATAGTGTGCAGAAGGGGTCTAATTTAACTAGGCTGAGTTCCTCTACGGAGAATTTTTTCTCAACTGCAAGGAGGCCCAGGAGTAGGGTAAGACCTTCCACTACGTGTGGTTGCTCTTGTCCATCTTGCTAGTAGCGGGAGAACTGTCGGAGGATAGTCAGTTCAAAAGCATTGAGAGTGACTTACCAGAGGCCGTGAAGTACGCTTCTCTCTGGACTACCAAGGACACAAAGTGGATTTGAGATACAAAGATTTTATGGGTGCTCATGGAGGCGAGCATCCGGATGTGGATTAATAGGAGGTTGTGTCTGTCCCCCATAGTACACAACAGTATGCAGAGATTTGCAAACTTCAAGGTAGACATTCATAACATTTACATTAAGGCACGGAAGGATCCAGCACAGCAGTGGACAAAGCTCTCATTCATAGCCACTGGAAACGTGATGTTTACAGTGTTAGAGACATGGCCTCCCGAGTTGCGCACCCCAGATTTGGTAGAATTGGAAAAGGCGGCAACACAGAAGAGGAAGGATGACACCAAGCTGCGCATCACCCAACTGGTTGAGAAAATGTGCAACAAAAAAGAGCCAGCCAAGGTAAGGGAAGTCTGTGAAGCAGCATAGACAGCCATGGAGAAAAAGAAGGCATCGAAGCAGCAGCATTAGCATAGACAGCAAAGGCCACAACAGTGTAGGCAAAGGAGGGCCAGGAAGTGTCTGCAGGATAGGAGGTAGAGGACATAGACCTTGCAGAAGAGGGCACAGACCTAGGAACCACTTCAACCCAACTCAAACAGTCGCACATCACAGAGATATCGAGTCCACAGAAAAAGGTCAAGGCCTCTAAGGTGGCCATCGACCCGATCACATTAATTGAAGGAGACCTCTATGACATCGGCGAGACAGTTCACGATGTCACCAAGGAAGCACTACAAGAAGTCATGATGGAGCAGCAGACTATGTTGGGGGCCCTAAGGGCACAGCTGTAGGAACTACAGGTGTGGCCCCCATAGGAAGAAACCTTAGCCAACGTCACAACAGGCACATTAGCAGCATAACAGATGCTACACTTGAGGATGGCAATACCATAATGTTACTGAAAGGAGTGCTAGTAGCCGCAAATGAGATCAACAAAGCCACAGTTGGCAGGATCAAGGGACTTGGCCTTAATTTGGCTACCCTTGTGCGAGAAACACTGTACCAACTACAGGATGGAATAACAATAAAACTCTACGCCAGGGAGGGCTGCACAATACATGTTTTGAGTGAGCAAAAGATAAACATCAAATAGCTCAGCTTGCACCGTGATGAACTAGTATCTTAGAATCAACAGTTGGAACAAGTGGTAGATGATGCTTTCAAATGCATCCCAAAGTTGGCCATCCCAGCAGATCTACCAGTAGCAGAGCGGATCCACAGGTTGGTGACTGACGTCCGCAAAGCTAGAGTAGAGACGAAAAAGGTTCAGCTAGAGTTGAATCTTTAAATCACCGAGATGCGGTTGAAGGTGCAGCCTTCCACTCTCCTAGAAGTTAGAGAGCAGAGCGCTAGCACTCTCCAAATAGGGTTGGAAGAAATTGGACAGGCAGTGCAAGGTTTTACTAGTATGTTGGACCAAGCCTTTGGCGTCCTCACATCCTTGCAAGAGGACCCCAACATACAGTGCTTAGAAACAAAGATGCACGAACTTCAGGAGTAGTATGACAGTGTCTGAGGAACTGCGCAGATAGTTATCCTCACTCAATGACTTGCAAAGATGCAACAAGCAAGGGCACTTAAAGAGCAGGTGAATGCCGCACATTAGAAAGAGGCAGTTCTCAAAGCACACGTCCAACAATGGATTGATGAGGCTTTCACCATTATGGCAGCTATTGAAGGCAAGCTCACATAGATGCAGGGGCTCTATGCACTAAGGCAGGGATTTGATCCTGACAAAGAAGCATCACAACAGCACATGTAGCAAGTCCAGCAAATCGTAGAGTAATGCGCTATGGACCTATGAGCAATGCGGGACGAGCTGGAGGGACTCCACGCCAAGATCGTCACGCTAACAGAGTGACTCGAGGGTGAGTCATGATGTTTGTGTTGGGGGCCTGTTGGGCATTGAATCCCCCCCCCCCCCCCCCCCACAACATGTTTTGGGGCTCAAAGCCCAAGTTTTGGTCAAATTTATATAAGACTCTACGAATTGTAGGCGTGGAGTGTGAAGTATAGGTTGAGTCATAAAGTTGTCCACCCTAAGTTTCGTAAGGTAGTGTCGGTCTACCCATGGTCCACGAACCATGGGAATGTATAAATATAGCGAGGCTCTAAGTTTTAAAAGAGATGTAGTAATGTGATGATGTATGGAAATGAAATGGTTCGAGCATAAATTAAGAGTCTAAGTGCGTTGGGTCATAGTAGTAGGAAGAGGCTTTGCAGCTGAGTGCAGAGGCCTAGTAGAGTTCGCAGCTGAGTGCGCAAAACCTTGCAGCTAAGTCTGCAGGGTAGAGTCAAGTTTGTAACCCGGAAAGAAGATTAATAAAGAGAAGCTTGATTCCAAATACTATGTATCTGCTTTTGTATTACTTTATATGCATTTATACTATTTTGTTTATCATGCGCACTTATATGAATTTTGAACACTCTTAAGCATAATTGGGCTCATACAGATAAGTTAAGTAATCAAATAATATTGGGTTAATAGTAAGGAACTTGGGTAATAACATGGATCGCGCCTTTAGCAGGGTTGTGCTAAGGCAACATCGCAGGCTGTGAGGAACCAATAGATGCACGTAGCAACATGCGCATAAGGTCAAACCGTGGACCACTAAAAATCATCAGGCATCTCTAGGGTGTGGAAACCTGGTTCTAGCACCCTCCCATACTACTTCAGGTGAGACCTCAGTCTGCGCTCCAAGGACTGTTGTCGAAAGGGCCAGTAGTATTGGGATTTGTTTGGCTAAATCACTTCTGAACCTAGGTTAGGCCCCTATAAGCCAACAAAGACCCACAAGGAGATGTACTAGGTCTGATGACCCCTTTGTCAAGCACCTCTTGAATTTTCTTCTTAATCTTTGCATTCTCCAAAACTGATATTCTATACATGCCAATATTCAAAAGTGGTACATCTTGTTGTATTTGTATCTCATGTTCAATTCCTCTTTTTGGAGGTAACCCTTTAGGTTCCTAAAACATCTTGTCATAAGTATTAACATCTTCAACAAATTCATGCTTGAGTTTAGAACCACATCCTGAGAAAGCTTCAAATTCAGTAGTATCTTTAACTTTAATCATAAACAACACAAAATTCTTACTGGCATTCATAAGCCTTTTCATTTGAATTGCACTAACAGGAGATAAGTTCATCTTCTTGTGATGTGCTCCAACAATATACTCAACTCCATCTTTGAAAAGATGATATTTGTTCTCATGATGATATAATATGGCTTTTTGATCATATAAATATTGACTCCCTAAGACAATCCCACAGATATCAGGTGGTACAACATCAAGCTTTGCCTCATCTATAAAATTAGCAGTGATAGAAAATTTGAGTTTACATTTTCTTGTCACTTGCAATTTTTCATCATCACATACCCAACCCGAAGGGTAAGGTTTTGTATGAGGTGTAGTTTCTAAATTAATTTTCTTGACAATTGCTTCATAAATAATATTGACTTGGGATCCACTATCAAATAGTGGATCAACCTGTGTATGTTTCGTAATGACCATGATATGAAAAGGTTCACTTCTTTCTTTATCATTTTGAGATTCAACGGGCTTGCTAGAAGAACTAGTACTTGTGTTAGAAGCTATACCTTTCATTATGGATTTGTAGTAGCAATCTTTTGTTTCCCCTTGTTGTTAAACTTCTTTAGTCTCAATTATGGATGTAATTTCCAATAATGGTCTTCATCATGGCCATATTTTGAACAATGTTTGCAAGTAAATTTCTCTCCCTCTTTCTTGACTCTAACATTCTTCTTTCTATTTCCTTTAGCTTTCGCCTTTCCTATGTCTCCATATTTAAAGGGTTTCTTGTTGGACTCTTAAGGAACATTCTTTCCTTTTGATTCTAAATGAATAACATGAACACATACTTCATCTAGATTGGTGGGATTAAACATAAGTATAGTATGTCTCAAATAACTATGAAACCCGCTTATATATTTAAGGAGAGTATCTTGTGAAGTCAAATCAACACCCACGATTAATGTTCTTTTCCTAAATTCTTGTGTGTAACTTTGGAAACTTTGACATTTAGCTTGTCTAAATTTTTTCCAATCCATTATTTTTTTTGCATGTAAGCTAATGGATAAAATTTCCTTCTTAATGTAGATGTAAAATCATTCGAACAAGAGATCACTTTACCACTTTTCTTCAAATATTCTTGATTTATAGCCTCCCACCAAATGAGAGCCGCACCTTTCAAATCAAGAGAAGCAAGATGTATCTTTGTGACATCATCATCAATCTTTTGGATCTTGCAATAAAATTCAATTTGACAAACCCAATTATCCAATTTTTCAGCATTTACTTCTCCATTATACAATGGAAATTCAAACTTGACATCAAGCTTAAGCAAAGGAGACTTAACATGTCCTCTTGGAGATGTAGGAGGAGTAGGTCTATGTGAATGAGGTGAGGATGGAGGTGAAGGAGGAGGAGGATGTCATGGCTTTCTCCCATTACTACCATCACCTTTTGGTTGATTAGAAATTTCTCCTTGCAATCGTGATTTTCTTTCATTATACAATGCTTCACCATTTCATTCACATCAAAGAAATATTTTCTAAAAGCTCTCTCATCCTCACACATTAATAATTGTCGTTGCCATTTTTCATGTGCCATGACTTGTGGAGTATGTGGTCTTCTTGAGCTAACTTAAGAATTAGGTTCTTCAAGTGCTCCTTCTCCTCTTCTCAATCTAGACCTTGTAAGCATTCAAAAACCTTGCAATTTTTGTCAAACCTTGACAAAAACCATGTTTTGATACAAAATTAATCTAAAAATGAAAGTGAAGGTTTCTTTTAGGTCCCTATACTACTAGTGTAACCCCTTATTTTTATTAGTACAACCCCCTTATTATATTGTTGTGCCCATGTAGTCCCCATATTGTTATTATTGTGCCCCATAGAAGCCCACTATTGTTATTAGTGTGCCCTTAGATTATTATTGTTATGTCGAATCTGATTATATTATGACCCCTTAGACTCCTATATATAGAAAGGAGGTCTTGTCATTTGTATCATCCAAGAATTGTTCATTTTTGTAATGTAAAGGAGGTTTCCCCGTCAAAGAGGCTTATTTATAAGGCGTTCATTTATCTTTTCTATCATTTTGTGAGCTGGTTTCATAACATTTGGTATTAGAGGCTATAAAATTTTCGCTACAAGTTTCTGATGAAACTGAGAATTTGGGGGTTGCCCAAAATCCCAATTCCTTTTAAAATCTCGATCCTCCACCAATTCAACATTTGCATCATAAAACTCAATATACCCAACACCTTTTTACCGCCTGGAATTACGGTCCATTATGAGCCTCACATCACATACCTTTCCATATCTTCAGAAAAACTCATATACGTTTCTTTCATCCACCTTCAAGCATATCTGATAAGCAACCACTGTCCTCTGATCCCGCTCTGGATCAGCGTCCGGTTCTGCAGCTTCCTACTTTCTCTGGAAAAGCTCAAAGTTGAGTCTGTGTAACATTCTCTTGTGTTGGTCTTCCTTCAATAAAGGATCTCCCTTGAGCTCCTCTGGTGTATCCCTGAAAAAATCTTCTTCTGGTACAAGCTCTATATCTCGATATTTTGACTTAAAATCTTTACAAGCCTTAATAGCTTTCAAATAGGGATTTTTCTCATACATCAAATTGTGAAGCTGTAGTGTTGTATGATCCACAGGTATCTTTGCATTTTCGGTTTCAGATTTTATACGATCTTCTTCTTGAAGAATAACACGATTTACCTGTCAGAGGCTACGGCTAGCCTGTCATCAAGTGGTATCAGAGCCTGGATCTGTTTTCATTGAAGAGTGATTGCTTTGTTTTGTTGAAGAATTGAAGTGTATTTTTGATTGAAAGGAAGATCAGAAATTCTTTTATCTGATATGCAGCATACACAATTTCAGTGGAGAGGATTGTAGAGAAGACAAGATCCTGAAAGATCTTAAAGGTGAGATGATTTTTTTATTTGAAATTTATCAATTGAAGTTTATGGTTGCAAAGGAGTGGCAGTGAACCTGAAGAATCCAATAAGGAATTGGATAGAGAGGACAACTGAAGTGTTCTCAGGAGAGAGTGGGAGATTGCAGAAACCTAGAGGGAGCAAAGGTGTTGCTCAGGAAGAGGTTCCAGACGGAGGACCCGTGCTTACCAAAATACTAAGTGAGGAGAGCTTAGTGAGGTAAGATTGCAGCCAGGAGGACTAGCTGTTGCAGAGGCTTGTTGCAAAGGAGCTCATGAAGAAAGAACGAGAAGAAGATGACTACAAATAGTCATAGCAGAGGTTCAGGAAAAAGCCACAGTAGAGGACATAAGAAAGAGGATGCCAAGATAAATGACAAGAATATGAGTCAAGAGGAAGTTGAAATGGAACAAGGAGAATTTCTCAGAGATAGTGAAGATGAAGACTTGAAGACTGAAACTTCAAGTAAGGACAAGGGGTCACATGGTTTTAAAACTGACAAGTTGTGCATGAATGCAGGGACTGTAAATGATGATGTGATGCTTCAACAATGCTACAAAGAAATTGCACTGTTGGAATACTGGTTGGAGAATCCAGGATATGACAGGGAAAATGCAGCAGATGGAAGAGTTCAATACAGTGAACAAGTACAGGAAATTGTCATGGAAGCAGATGACATGACAGAAGGACTGGTTGACAGTCTTGAGAATTATTCAAAGGATTCTTTGAGAAGTTTGGATCAGCATACTGATGTGCTGATAGCGGAGGATTCAGAAGAGTATGCTGAAATGCTGGCAAAGGAATACAAGGCATTAATGCCTTATGATTTTTATTCTAACAAGTGTTTTGTGCAGGTATTGTTGCAAAAAATTTGACTCAGTTGAATAGTCAAATGCAGGGAGAAGAAGTTTTCTGTTCCAGAAGACAAGAGGGTATGGATGATCGGGTGGAAGTCGGAATAGAAACAAGCATAAGAGCAAGAAGTCAGCAAGTAACAGGACAGACTGAGCAAGCCATCTTATCTCAGCAGGTAGCAAGAAATCAACAGTTTGAAGAATTATTGGACAAAGAAATTGAGCTCATTATAAGAATCATGTTAAAAGCATCTCAGCGGGAAACATCAGCAAGGAAGAGAAGCAGCGGAAGCAGCAGCAAGATGAAAACAGAGACAGATTATGAAAGTGCAGCTAATGGAGCAAGACAGCATAAAATATGGAGACCTGGAGAAAGGCAGCAAGTAACAGCATATGGGAACTTGAAGAACAAAGTAGGGGATCCAGGTGGACAAGATAAAAAAAAAAAAAGCATGATCAGGAGATCATGATCATTTTCAACCTTGGGAGTCTGATGCAGGAGCATCAAGACCCTCTTCATCTTTAAATATGGAATAAAGAAGGGGTGTGATAATTTTAGTATTTTGTTAGGATTGGGATAGGATTGCTATGATTTTTCAGTTAAAATTAGGATAAAGCTTCAAGCTTTAAGTCATTGTGTAAAAAAAGGAAAAAAATCTTGCTTTTTCTAGGAGATAAGATCTCATATTTTCCTCTTATGTATGTATCCTTTAATTATAAATAAAGGGGCAGAAATCTCTCATCTGATCAGAAAGAGAGGGCGATCCAAAAGTATTGTGAAAAAAAATCCCTCTCGGTGTTCTCTGAAACTCAATGAGATTGATGATGGGATTGATGATGTCTTGTTAATATTGTTAATATGAATGTGCGTCTTCAATAGGTTAGGATTATGTATTAAGCGAATGGCTATCTGTTCATTTTGTGAAGCACCTTTCTGTTATGGTTGAAAGCATTACTTCCATGCAAGCGCCGCTGGTTAAATGGGCGATAGTTATGAATCTTTATACATTTAATATGCGTGATAACAAGATATAATTAACTATGTATGGGTATTCTTCGCTGGAGGTTTAGCATCGTGATGGATTGTTTGTATGGAAAGCGCACTTTTAACTGACTGCTGTGAAATCGATTTCTGTTTGTGTAAATCAACCACTTCATTCACCTTTATAGCCTAACTATCGGCGGAAATAAACATTTGTTCAGCAAGGGGAAAGGCAGCGTAAGGTGTGGTGCTGTTGGACTCACAATCAATGACTGCACACGTTTTCCGACTCGGCGTTCTGGTGGGGATCCTCTTGTGCTATGTGTTGTTGATTGTCCACTAAAAGGAAGTGCGCTTCGATTCAGGCAAGGTTCCACCAATCCATTGTTCGCATGTCCAAACAGTATTTGACGGAGATAAAGAATTTGCAGTCAGAATCATTCATTTCGGGGTTGGCTGAGATGGCAAGATATATGTAAATGGTGGACACTACATTGAAGATCGGTTCAACCATTACCACGTCATAAAAGAGTTTTAATTGTTATGTGAACTTTGATGTACAGGAGGTTCAAATCCAAGTGGAAGGCGTGCAATCAGGAAAGAGAACTTGTTGCGGTTCAGAGGAATCGAGGAGAAGTCTTATCCCGTGAAGCTTTCAATGTATCAAGCGGTCAAGCTTCGCATGATGGTATGAAATCATTGAACCACAGCTCGATTCAATCGATATTCCATAATAACCCTTTAGGAGAGAGATATCCAGCTCTGCGCTACTCGTGGTAATTACTCTGTCTTTGTAGTATTGGGTCTTTGCGGTACTAGGAAGTCAGTATTGAGTATTTGTGTGTTGGTTGGTTGCCTAATTTTCTTTCGGGTTCAAATGTTGAAAGGCAGAAACAATGAGTAAAATGTTTACATAATGGACACATATATATTAGGGTTCTTAATCTCAAAATGTTGAGTCAGACGCGTAGAAGAGAGAGATTTGGGTGTTGAACATTGAGACCGTAGCTGAAGAACCTTGTGTGAAGAGAATTTGGTTTTATAAATCATAATATGATGAATCAAAGTTGCTTGAGAAATGCTGAGATGCATGGTTATGAGCGTGTTTAAAAGATCCTGGTTTTGCAGGCTAGCGGAGCCCCCAAACTATATATTACACAAATCCTACTTTTAGAGAAAAAATTTGCATGTATAACACTCAATAACTAAAGCCTCTCCTCTCCTTAGGTAAACACTCCAGGCATTGCGTTACTGCTCTCCATATGCAAGCCTTCCATGCACAAACATCTTCAATCCGGCGCTGCTACCAGATTAGCAATTGGCACGACTCTGTTATCAATTTAAATTAATCAAATATGGTTTTCGCTGCCACACAACAAGGCACATAATTGTTCCACACACACCCATATATATCAAACAATATCACAATATACGCAGACCTATTAACTGAAATACTTAAACAAAACCGCAACCATATAAATCATTGCAACACCATTGATATATATCTGTCCACGCTTCACACAGAGTTATAATAACCGCATACTGTTATCCCCAATGAGATGCACCCAACAGTTTACATGTGCTATGCGGATATCGGAAGCATCCTCGTGGTTTTTATAGACTAATATACATCGGAGTATACATGAGACTAAAATTCAAAGTCCGTCCAAAGGTTTTGCACGTCGACATTGTTTACAGTCTTGCAGCCAGGCAGATCCATGAACCCAGATGACTCATGGAACCCTCAATCTTGAAAGGGCAGGGACGTTATCAATTAAATTCACGCCCATCACTAATATCACTAATGATATAACAATGAAATCGCAGATGCATCCAGCGTATCAATAAAAACAAAACAGTCTAACTGTTCTAACACTCACAGTATAATTGCTGCAATTCAACCTCTAAATACACAACGCAATCCATTATTATATACATGCATTTACACTAACAGAAATTCATGGAACTCTTACAAATACCGAGAGGAATTTTCATTCGTAATGGTTTTGGCATGCCTCCCCTCTCTCTGATGAGCTGAGAGCTTTCTGCCACTTTTATTTATAATAATAATGTATACATAGATCAGGCCTTATCTCCTAGAAAAAGCATGATTTTTCCCTTTTTACACAATGATATAAAGCTGGAAGCTTTATTCCCTATCTTTATCCTAATTTTGACTAGAAAAAACATAGAAATTCTATCCCCATTTTATTCCATATTTACAAATGAAGATGTTCTAGATGCTCCTGCATCATACACCCAACCTTAAAATTAATCATGATCTCTTGATCATGTGCTGGGATCTGTGTATGCCTGGATCCCATACTTTGTTCTGCAAGTCCTCATCTGCTGTTACTTGCTGCCTTTCTCCAAGTCTCCATATTTTATGTTGTCTTGCTCCATTAGCTGCACTTTCATAATCTGTCTCTGTTTTCATCTTGCTGCTACTTCCACTGCTTCTTTTTCTTGCTGATGTCTTCCGCTGAGATGCTTTCAACATGATTCTTCTAATGAGCTCAATTTCTTTGTCCAATAATTCTTCAAACTGTTGATTTCTTGCTGTCTGCTGAGCTAAGACGGCTTGCTCAGTTTGTCCTGTTACCTGCTGGCTTCTCGCTCTTATTCTTGTTTTTGTTCTAACTGCCACCCGATCATCCATACCCTCTTGTCTTCTAGAACATAAAACTTCTTCTCTGTGCATTTGACTACTCAAATATTCTGCAACAATACCTGCATTCACAAAAGACTGGTTAGAATAAAAATCAGAAGGCATCAATGCCTTGTATTCCTTTGCCAGCATTTCAATATACTGTTCTGAATCCTCCACTATCAGCACATCAGTATGTTGATCTAAACTTCTCAAAGAATCCTTTGAAGAATTCTCAAGACTGTCAACCAGTCTTCCTCCCATGTCATCTGCGTCCATGGCAATTTCCTGTATTTGTTCACTGTATTGAACTCTTCCATCTGTTGCACTTTCCTTGTCATATCCTGGATTCTCCAACCAGTATTCCAACAGTGCAATTTCTTTGTAGCATTGTTGAAGCATCACATCATCATTTACAGTCCCTTCAACAACCCTTGAGCAATCTTCAGCTGGTCCTTCTTTCCCTGCATCAAGTGGTATCAGAGCGGGATTGTTTTCTTGAAGAAGTTTGTTTTTTTTTTTTTGTACAGTTGATAACTGAAGTGTGTTTTTTTGAAGTGTGGTGAATAGTTGAAATAAAGATCAGATTTTTAAATTTGATGTGCAAGCATACACGTGAAGAAGAGTGCAGTAGTGGAAAGAAGACAAGATCAAGCAAGATCTTAAAGGTGAGATGATTTTTTGATTTGGAATTTATCAATTGAAGTTTATGGTTGCAAAGGAGTGGCAGTGAACCTGAAGAATCCAATAAGGAATTGGATAGAGAGGAAAACTGAAGTGTCCTCAGGAGAGAGTGGGAGATTGCAGAAGCCTAGAAGGAGCAAAGGTGTTGCTCAGGAAGTGGTTCCAGACGGAGGAACCGTGCTTACCAAAAGACTAAGTGAGGAGAGCTTAGTGAGGTAAGATTGCAGCCAGGAGGACTAGCTGTTGCAGAGGCTTGTTGCAAAGGAGCTCGTGAAGAAAGAATGAGAAGAAGATGACTACTAATAGTCATAGCAGAGGTTCGGGAAAAAGCCACAGTAGAGGACATAAGAAAGAGGATGCCAAGGTAAATGGCAAGAAGATGAGTCAAGAGGAAGTTGAAATGGAACAAGGAGAATTCCTGGGAGATAGTGAAGATGAAGACTTGAAGACTGAAACTTCAAGTAAGACCAAAGGGTCACATGGTTTTAAATCTGACAATTTGTGTATGTTTGCAGGTGAAAGACAATTGGCCACTTGTAGTATGAATTGGCTCTAATGTCTCTCACTCTCTCTGATCTTCAATGCCTTTGAGGCTACATAATTTATAAAACTAAGCATGATCTAGAACCACTCAACTAAAAGTTCTAAGAGTCTACATGCAATGCATACATATGGTAAAAAGCATCTTGAGGCTTTTTCCCATCTTTTTCCCTGTACTAAAATAGAAAAGCTTTCATTATCCCATAATGATCCACATTCACTGCTTTATGCCTAAAAACACTCCCTATTTTATTAAAAATAACAAAATATTTAAAATTATCACACCCCCCTTTTTATTCCATATTTACAAATGAAGAGGGTCTTGATGCTCCTACATCATACACCCAACCTTAAAATTAATCATGATCCCCTGATCATGTGTTCGGATCTGTGTATGCCTGGATCCCACACCTTGTGCTGCAAGTTTCCATTTGTCGTTGCTTTTGTCTGTTGTTCTTCTCCAGGTCTCCACACCTTATGCTGCTTTGCTCCACTAGCTGCACTCTTGCAATCTTCTGTTGTCTTCCTCTTGCTGCTTCTCTTTTGTTTCACTGCTACTGGACTTTTCCAAGACTCCTTCACCATCATCTGCTTCATCAATTCAATTTCTTTGTCCAACATATTTTTTCCAGCATCTTCATTTAGACATGTACTCACAAAACAATTGTTAGAATAAACATCATAAGGCCTCAGTGCCTCTTCTGCTACTATAAATGTTGTCTCAGCTATCCCTATGGATGTTGCTGCCGCTATCGCCATAGATGTTGCTACCTCCCAAACTTCCTATCCCTCTGCAACATGCTTTGGCTCATCACCTGCAATTTCATCTGCAACTTTTTTCTCTAGTTCAGATGTCTCCAACAAATATTTCAGCACATACATCCTCTGTCTCTCCAACTCTCTTCTCTGGAGATCTAGTTTTCTATACAATTCAACAACTTCATTAGGAGTAGATTTTGGAAACTTCACATAACCTTTTATACCTTCAACAACTCTTGAGCAATCATTAGCTGGTCCAACATTCGGATTAGACTCTTTCGTCTTCATTTTCTCATCATCGATTTGAACAACCTTCAGATTCAACTCTTCTTGAACAATTTCTATAGCTTGTTCATCTCCCTGTTCTGTACCTGCAAACATACACAACCCATTAGTTTTTAAATCACAAGAATTTTTTGTCCTGACCGCTTCCTTCAACATTTTCCTTTTAATATATCTGCATGTGGGATTTTCAAATTCCATTCCTGGCTCAAGAACTCTAAGTCCCTTTTTCAACATGGCAATTAGAATTTTCCTCAACCTCCTCTGCAACTGTCGCCAAATCACTCTCTTTCCCTTTAGTGGGAAGAGCCATTTTCCTTTCTGCTTTTCCTGCTCTTGCAGCCATTCTTCGAGTACCTGCAACTGTGCCTTTATTTCTACAATCTTGCTTTCTCGAACTCCTGCAGTCATCTCATATCTGTGGCATTTCTCTGAACCTCTTCCCCCTCTAGAAAAGCTCTCTTTGCCTCCGGCAGACTGCTTCCTCATGAGTTTCTCACTCACCATTAGTTGTACTAGCCTCTGCAATAGCAATCTCTCTTGCTGCAACTTACCTCACCAATCCTTCCCTTCGGATCTGGTCTTTTGGTAAGTACTTGGTTCACTACCTATGGAACCTCTTGAGCACTCCTCTACTCTCTCTAAGCTATCTCTTCAACTCACTTTCTTCTTCTTCAGGACATTGCACTTGTCCTCCTTATCCAGCCTTCAGCTAAATGCCAGGTTCACTGCCACCTTCTCTGCAACCATAAACTTCAATCATAAATTTCAAAAAATCATCTCACCTCTAAGACCTTGTCTTCTCTGCAATCCTCTCCACTGCAATTGTGTATGCTGCATATCATATAAAAAATTCTGATCTTCTTTTCAGTTATTCACCACACTTCAGTTCTAAAAAAAAAACAAACATCTTCAGCAAAACATTCGCGCTCTTTTCTCTAAAAGTAGGATTAGCATGGAGAATAAAACTTACTAAATGGTAAAAAGCTTAAATTATTAGGTAAAAAACCGCTTTTGTACTAAATAAAGATTTACATTATGAGTAAAAAAAGGAATTGGAGCGCCAAGTAGGAAAGATTTCCTCTCATGTTAAAGTCCAGAATTAGGAATTTTTTTATGCATGAACAATAGGAAGAATGAATGTATTTTGCAGCTCTTCAATGTAATCAGTGTCTTAGATTGAAAAGAAGAGCGCAGATCTGTGGAGGACATGTATGTATTTTGACTACATAATAAGGAAGAGAGATATCTTCCGCGTAGTTAATATTTGAAGGGATTAATAAAAAGGTTTGGATGTTTTTTTTAGAGTAACTGCGCTGCCCATTATATGGATATATATGTATGCCTGTAGAATTACATAAAACGTTGTGGTATTATATGTAAACGCTGTGGCATTAACGGGTACCGTGGCAACTAAAAAGGACCGATATACAGTGCGTGCTATGGACAACGCACTATAATTTCAATAATGTTTATTTGTTAATGTTAAATGGTGTGAGTTGTGGTGTTTATTAAAAAGTTGTGCGTTGTACGCATAACTCATATATGGTGCATTGTAGAATGTTACAAAAACTCTACTAATGTTGTGCGTTCAACACTTATATGGTGTGTTGTAATGGTATAATGTGTGTGCGTTAAAAAGTTCTGTGCACCCAAGCTCATATACTTTGTTTTCATTCTTGAGAACGGTGAGTAGATATTCAATTGCTGCCAGCGGAAGTGTTATAAATTTGTGACGGCAATTACAAGGCTTCCATGGTAGCTGTGCGTGGATTTTGGCATGGATGTTCGTCATGCAAATCGTTGTTAGATTGTGAGCTTAAATTAAAATCACCGGAATTAAGAACTCTGTTTTTCTGAGGCATAGGTTTTGTTGTAAAGGCATCTAATTCAATTCTGGAATTGAAGGCCTTGTATCATTTACACAGTAAATGAGTTATTAATGAAATGACTGATGATCTAGAAGGCCTTACAAGGGATAGCCAGGCAGATATCGAACATATTTCAATCAAATTGGGAAGACTGACATTAGAGCCAGAGACCAGTTATTTGGGGGTTGCCCAAATAACGTACCTTTCCATCTCTTCAGAAAAACTCATATACGTTTCTTTCATCCGCCTTCAAGCATATCTGATAAGCAACCACTGCCCTTTGATCCCGCTCTGGATCAGCGTCCGGTTCTGTAGCTTCCTCCTTTCTCTGGAAAAGCTCAAAGTTGAGTTTGTGTAACATTCTCTTGTGTGGGTCTTCCTTCAATAAAGGATCTCCCTTGAGCTTCTCTGGTGTATCCCTGAAAAAATCTTCTTCTGATACAAGCTCTATATCTGGATATTTTGACTTAAAATCTTTACAAGCCTTAATAGCTTTCAAATAGGGATTTTTCTCATACATCGAATTGTGAAGCTGTAGCGTTGTATGATCCACAGGTATCTTTGCATTTTCGGTTTCAGATTTTATACGATCTTCTTCTTGAAGAATAACACGATTTACCTATCGGAGGCTAATGAATAAGACAAAGATCTGTGTGATGAGTTGTCGAAGCTCCGCTCATCCTTTGGGTTCCCTTTTGCCTTCCTTTTGAGGAAGAGCATTCTCGCTAGAATATCCTCAGTGGAAATTCTTGTTTCCTCCAGCAAATCGTATGCCATCTTCGCCATTTCGATGACCCGATACAGATTGAGACCCACAAACCTTATACTTCAAATGATAATAATAAACCCTCTACCAGGCATCACATTTGGCGGACGGAACTATACCATGCTAAGAACTAATGCATTCAGATAACCTCTTGTTGTTGAACAGCCGAACAACAACCACAATTAAACGATATTAACTTATTTATAAAACACATAAGCGTATAAAATTAACACAGAAAAGGAACACACTTTATTATATATTTACGGAACAGTTACAAAATTAAGGCATTGCAGCCTTAAAAACGAGCTCACACTCGACTACATTTTACTCATGCCGTTTTCCCTCACAAAAACATATATCTCTCACACCCTATCACATTACATTTATATAAGATGCATTAGCAAGAATTGATAACATCTTCTCCTAGTTTTTCTACAATGAAAGCTCTCCAAAAAGCGTGCATGGTTGTATCCATCTTATCCGCTTTAAATCTGCTTTAACTTATCCGCTTTAAATGTATTTTCCTGCTTTAAAACAGACTTTTCTTTTGTTCTGATCCTCTAGTCCACGTTTGCTTTCTTTGTTGCTGAGTGCTCCCGCATCAGTTTCAAAAGCTAAAAAAAAAACCATTTGAGAAGAAATCGATTTGAACCATGCATCCGAATTTGAGATCTTGTCTCGCTATATTTTTGGAGATATGATCTGAGGAAGTTAGGGTTTTTGGAAGCTCCAAAATTTCAAATAAATCAGGACATCATGGGATTTTCACTATAACTCTTTTTCTACGAAGTTTCAGAAGCCAAAACCAAAACCCATTTAAGAATAAATCGATCGAAACCTTTTCCCCAAATTTCAGATCCTGTCTCGCTATAGTTGTGGAGATATAGTCTGAGGAAGTTAGGGTTTTCGCATACCCCTAAATTACATCCCAAACAGGATACCTTGGGAAAATCGTCATAACTTTCTCTCTGAGTATCAAATTGAAATTTTGTAAGAAGTTGCAAAAAGAGTATAGTCTATAGTTTTTTGTATATCGGTTTCGGATCCTAAGCTTGAAAAAGTTACACGAGGCACTTTGTACAAGTTCGATCTACTGAACGAGTGTATAATCAGGTAATCATGGGAGATTTGACATAACGCTTACTTAAAGAATTCAATCTTGATCAGACTTTTGAGGTTAGAAAGAGGACTTAGAGGGCTACTATAGGACAAAATTTCAGAACTTGGAGATCCGATATTACAGAGTTACAGTTGTTTCAAGATCGAGCTCATAAAATCAAGAGAAAGTGAGATGAGTAAGTTTAATGGCAAGGATCTAGTAAATTGGATACTACAGACGGAGAAATATTTTGATCTACATGGTGTACCACTGTTACAAAAAGTATGTATTGCATCTAATTATTTAGATCTGAATCAATTTTTATGGTATAAAGGGCTTTGTTCTCGTAAACCACTTGTCACGTGGTCAATTTTCACAAAGGAAATGATAGCACATTATGAGGATACAAAGAGGAACACCTTCTTTAGCCAATTGATAAATCTCAAACAAAAGGGTTCAATGGTAGATCACATTGAGGATTTCAAAAAATTAAATATAAGGGTAAATGATATTCCAGAGAAGAAAATGATTGATGTCTTCATAGGGACTTTAAAGGATAACATTCAACATGAGGTTCGTCTTTGGGAACCTGATTCATTGGAGAAGGCATTCAAGTTGGCAAGAAAAATTGAAAGTGAAATTATGGAAACAAGGAATCCCACCATTCATGACTATAATTATGGAAGTGTTTTTTCTCCTAGCCTTCCACAACCTACAAGGTTTACACCACAACAATTGGAAGAAAAAAGGGAAAAAGGGCTTTGTTACAATTGTGATAGAAAATACACTAAAGGTCATAAGTGTGCTAAGAAGAAATTATTTTACATAGATTATGAAGTGGAGGAAGAAAAGGATCAAGAAACATCAAAAGAAGAGGATATACACCAGGAACCAACCCCAGAGAAAAAAGAAATGAATCCGACCATATCTTGTAAAGCATTGGCAAGAATTACCACTCCTCAAACTCTCAAGATAGAAGGACATATCAAGAGAAAAAGGTTCAAGAAGTGAAAGATCTCATCGAGAAAGAAGAAATGAATCCTAGCATATCTTGTAATGTATTGGCTGGAATTACCACTCCTCAAGCTCTCAAGATAGAAGGACATATCAAGAATAAAATGTTGAAGAAGTGAAATATCACATCGAGCATTAAAAATGAATCCCACCATATATTTTAATGTATTGGAAGAAATTACCACTCAAACTCTCAAGATAGAAGGACATATCAAGAAGAAAAAGGTTCAAGCAGTGAAATATCAAATCAAGCATCAATAAAAAGTTTTCCAACTTTTAAAGGATAATGCCACTTTGGTGCAGAATCGAATGAAACAAGAGGTAGATCAACATCGTAGTGAAAGAAGTTTTGATGTAGGCGATTGGGTATTTTTACGGCTACATCTCAAGTAAGATATTGATGAGAAGGAAATGTTGGAAATATTACATGCACTTAAGAAATGGCAACCTTACCTAATGGGAAGACACTTCAAGGTAAAACTCGATCATTATAGCCTGAAATACTTTTTAGAACAAAGACTATCTTTAGAAGAAAGAAAAAATGGGTCACAAATATGTTGAGTTATGATTTTGAAATCATCTACAAAAACAGGAAGCCAAATGTTGTTGTAGATGCACTCTCAGGAAGGGATGAGGATGTGGAAGCATTGTTTTGTGTTATTTCTATTATCCAACCAGATTGGATAAACGAAGCAAGGAATGAATGGAATAAGGATGAAGAAGTGTTGCCACTCATTCAAAAGTTGCAAAAGATCCCAGTTCAAACAATATTGCCAAAACTTGACAAGGAAGGAAAAATCATATTGGAACCTAGAGCAGTCATAGAAACAAGAACCCAATAGCTATGAAATCGATCAATTTCAAAGTATCTCATCAAGTGGAAGAACTTACTTGCTGAAGATTCCACATGGGAGGACAAAATTTCTATACAGAAGCATCAATAACTACTCAAGTGTTGAGGACAACACTTTTTGAAGGAGAGGGGCATGTTAGGTCCCTATACTACTAGTGTAACCACTTATTGTTATTGGTACAACCCCCTTATTATATTGTTGTTCCCATGTAGTCCCCATATTGTTATTATTGTGCCCCATAGAAGCCCAATATTGTTATTAGTGTTCCCTTAGATTATTATTGTTATGTCGAATCTGATTATATTATGACCCCTTAGACTCCTATATATAGAAAGGAGGTCTTATCATTTGTATCATCCAAGAATTTTTCATTTGTGTAATGTAAAGGAGGTTTCCCCCTTGAAGAGGCTTATTCTAAGGCGTTCATTTATGTTTTCTATCTTTTTGTGAGCTAATTTCGTAACAGTTTCAGTAAAAAAATTGCAATCTAGTTTATGTCTTTTGGGAAATGGATCGTGGTTTCAATAGTACACAAACTTAAGATAATTTTCATAATTTAAAAGTTAAAAGAAAACAAAAATGCAACATCAAACACAAGAAAATTGATAAAGGAGTTCACCCATCTTGGGCTACATCTCATGGTCCAGATTCTAGTGGTGACCACTTTATTATATGCTCAAATGCTCAATACATCAACATAAAAGCTTCAATATTCAGAAGTAACATTGTCGTTGTGTCTGAAATGTTAAAAAAAACCCATCTAGACTCTTCTTGAGCTCAAAAAGACTTAAAACTGAGAAAAATAGCCCCCTTTACCAAACTAGTCTACAACAGCCACATATTAGTTCTCAGCTCTCAAATTTGGCAACAACTTACCATATGGTCTACTAGTCAGATGCTTTGATTAGTTCTCCACAGGTTGGAGGTTCAATCTACACTCATTTATGTTTTTGTGTGGTTTGTTTTATATAATAATTTATTTTTTTAAATGGGTCATAGCCCTCACCCATTGCCTTCGCTCTTGGTTCCTCATTGCCACATGGCCATTAGCGGTGTTTCACAAACCATAGCCCCCATGCACTTTATCGTTGGTTTCATGCCATATTAAAATTGTGGGTTGGGCCGATCAGGCTATCCTGTCAACCCACCCACTATCCCCAACCTCTCGGTCGGTGGTAAATAAATATAATTGATCGACTATGGTTTAACAAGTAGTATGTTTGGTGTAACAGTTTGACATTGGTATGTTGGTTGGAAGGTAGCGTGTTTTATTCTTGCAAAAGATCGATTGGTTAGTTAACCAAACTTTTGTGCTATCTAGAGTGCCACATGGCACTCTAGATTGGGCTATGCTTCTTTCTGTGATTGGCCCATCTCACTAACCAATAATCAGATCACAATGTGCCATATGTCTTCGTACGACTGGCCCAAATGTCGTCTCTTGATTGGCCCCCTTATAACATTTGTATTTCCTAGTCACGAGATGAAATCATTACCACGTTAGCATACATACTTTCATGTTAGCGTAAAAACTGCATAGTCAACCTTGCAACTTTGATTTTTTGTTGTTTGGAAAAAACTTTAGAATGTGATAGCTTCCTCATACAATGTTAGATTGAGGTGATTCAAACATCATTGGAATCAAAACAATGATTTCTGTGATTTGGAAATTTTTTTGGGAGATTTTGAGCACTTTCGTTTTGAGCATATTTTTTATCCTATGGATCATTATGGGTGAAAGCAACAATGTTTTAGTGTATGGTACTTGAAATAATTGAAACGTTATGTAATCATAAGGGCCCAACACCATATAATAAACACCTCACAAGAAGTGATTGCAATATTAGTTGTAGAATGTGGTCAAACAATGAACTAGCAATACATTCAACAAATTTCAACACTCAAGCAACCATTTCAACTAGTGAATAGAGTTGGGATTACAATGTAACCATATTATAGCTATCACGGTTTAAGTAGAATGCAAGAATAGATTAAAACTAAAATTTCATTGAGTATACAAAATCATTAACATCGTGAGAAGCAAATATTTTTGTTTACACTATAAATCCACATGGGAAAACCAATTTCTAGAAGATTTTGCTAAGCATGAAATTGGTTACAAAAAGGTGAGCTATACATAGATTTCATTTATTGTTACTCATTAGTAAATAATTTTCATATGGTCATGGATCAACAACTATCTTCATTCCTTGTCAAATAAACTCAGTGTCTTTGAAACAATGTTTTAAAGTATGGTATCAGGATTTGAAACCTTAATTAAAAATGACTTCTACTATTTAAAATTTAGATGAACTACCTATGAATTAACACCATATAAATCTAATAAAAGACCTTATGATTTGTAAATGATGGATTTGTGGCCTATCCATTATAATACCAAAAATAATTAAATGACAAATTAAAAGAAACTCATACACAACTATAAATACCATTCACTGAATAAACCATTTTTATCTTTAATATGTATATTAAAATTTATATATACAATTTTATTAACGATTTTTATATTAAGTTTTGAACACATTCACATTACTCATCTTCACATCTAGGTTTTTCAATTGAGTATATAAAATTTGGAGTTAATTTGTTATCAAAGGCGTGGTCTAACTTATACATGAAATAACCTTGCTCACCAGAATTCGGTGATACTATTTCAAGCAAGAATGTGACTTTTTGTTGTTTAAAATAATTTTTTGAAATAGATTTAGCACCATGAAAAACCCCAGGGGCACTCAAATTCTACATATGAAACAAATTAAACTCAAGTTTTTAAAAATATCTCCAAAAATTTGGTTAAAAGTTAACCAGAAAAAATGCTCTGAAAAAAGTTATTTCATCTATAAATTTGACTATGCCCTTATCAAATAATAAAACTAAACATGTTAAATATTATTAAAATTTGAAATATAATTTATGAAATTAAGTATTTTGCAAAGAGAAAATCTAAATATATTAAAGGTCATCAAGATGAGATTTTAAAATTTGAGACTTTGGCCCTTCTACCTTCTATTGGGAATCTTTCTAATCACATTGTAAATCCAAGATTCTTTCAACAAGAGCCACGTGGTGGCAATGTCATTGGCCTTGTGTTTTGGACATTACCCCCACGTGGTTTTAGTTTAAAAAATTATATATATATATATATTAGTGACATCTGGTATCACACCAAGAATGTTGCAAATCCCAAGGGTACCTCAACTGAAATTATCAACCAAGGTTTCGTATAAACTTTGAGGTGAAAGTGCTATATGCACAACATATAGGATTCCACTCATGCCACCCTCAGTTATAACATTAGATCAAAAAGTGATCAGATACTCTTCCTCCTATTGAATTAGAATGAAAGCTTGATAAAAGGACAATTGGAAATTCCTTCCAGCTATGAAAATAGGGATTCCATTGACTCAACTTGTAAAAAATTGACTAATCAATTCATGAAAGGACAAAGGCTAACCTACTTGTAGAAATGAATCTAGGCTAACTTGCAGAATTCATCAAATTACCTCATCTACTTGCAAAAAGGAAATGAACTTATCTTGCATAATTCATCAAACCACCTTATCTACTTGAAGAAAGGAAACTAATTTACCTTGCATAACTCATCAAACTACCAATCATAATTGCATGTACCATATACCTAGTTCACACTTGATCATAAATCAATAACCTACTTATATGATAAAGAAGCTAACTTTACTCTATTTTTGTAGTGAACAAAATGAAGGTTTGGAGTGGCCTAGGAGCTTTCCCTAATCATATTATCATAGCTGGAGGTCATTATTCATCTATGCTAAGTCAAATTTATAGTGGGGATTGAAATTAATGAAGGAAAAGGTTGCTATAAGCTTTTTATAGGCGATTGCTACAAAAGGCCTGTAATGCTACAAGAGGGCATCTGACTGGTTTTTGAAGGTGAAAATGTTGGCTTGAGGGTATGGAGAGGTGGATAGTAGTTTAATAAAATTAAAGGAGGTTGGTTTGAGCCCCTATACAAGCTCAAAGACCTCTTTGAGGCTTGTCTTGCACTAGGATGAGTGCTCTTGGTGACCTAGGCATAATGACTTATACAACAGGGTTTTGGGACAAAGCTTGGAAGTGGAAGGAGAAGATGACGGAGCTTAGGGTGGAAGTGGTGAAGGTTCCCTTCCCTGTAGATCAACCATCCCTATAATCAATCACATGCATGCATCCATTTATCATTAA
The DNA here is from genome assembly GCA_000404065.3 of Pinus taeda. Taxonomy (NCBI): domain Eukaryota; kingdom Viridiplantae; phylum Streptophyta; class Pinopsida; order Pinales; family Pinaceae; genus Pinus; species Pinus taeda. The sequence goes on from APFE030241121.1 coordinate 135,566, forward strand.
CAAAATGAAATAACCTATGATGGAAAATATGAGTTGAATTTCAATAACATCTAATCCATGCAATACCACTAATCTAATCACTAAATTGACTTCTAATGCTACAGAAAACAAATGTAAAACAATAAAACTAACACTAATATATTTCCAAGAAATAATAAACAATATCTTTTTGGGTTGTGGTTGTGAATCCTTCCACTCATTCTCCCACAAGAGAGGTGATGTAGAGGTTGCAACCACAGGATTTTATAGGTTAATTTCTACTAAAATGCAAGAAACTATGAACTACTTGGAATAAAGAATAAACATAAGTACAAGAAGAGGGACCAAAGCCTCTAGGTTGGGCCCAAACCTAAGGGTCTCAACCCTTTGAAACGAACTCAAATGCAACTTGAAATCCAACTTCGCATCATCAAAAAGTGTTATTCTAATACATCACATAAACGTTGAAAATAACAATGTCAAGCTTGGAGATCAATAGATACACCTAGCTAATCAAAAACCTTGACTAATGAGCTCTTCTTTTAGTTCATTTATACAAAAGGGAAGTTGAATCAACTCCCTTGAAAGTAGGAATGGTTCCCTCCTTGATCTCGAAAATGGTGGATCTTGTCCTTCTTGATTTCACTTGGACTAGGAGTCACACAGCTACCAATGAGCTCAAACTGGTGAGAGAGGATATGGTGATCACAAGCCGAGTTTAGGTAATTAAGGAGGTGTAAAACTCCCTAAATTCTCTCATAGTTGTCTCCATTAAGCCCCTGCATACTAATAGCCTAAAAAATGCTTCATTTTCCTGCAATTAAACCACATTAGGCCACATACTATGACAAACACCTTTTACTCCTCTTACTAAGCATAATATAATGAAAAATGTGAATTAATCCAAGAGAAGGATAGTTTTAAGGCTGGAGGATGGCATATTAATATTCAAAATGTACCTATTTATGGGACTCATCATATATTGTAACTATATTTTAATTTAATAATAACATGTGTAGTTATAATAACAATTGATGACACTTTAGTTTCATGACCCATATGACTGCGAGAGAATCAAAAATTATGTATGCAACACATGTCAAAGAGGAAATTTTTGCAGTACATTATAATGGGGCTTGACAAGACCAGAGGGTCCTTCCGAGGATGACATGTTCCCTCAAGCTTTGTATCCCTAGTGGTGGTTGCAGGAATAATTTAGCCAAATATTATTGTGCGAAAAAAATTAAACCTAAAGTGAACTTTGTAAAGACATAAATTATTTTCCTAAATTTTTTGAATGGTTGAAGTAATTTTCTAGCATGGTCACTATATATCACTACCTAACAACAGTGACATAACAATCTTGTTACCCTAGAGGAAATGAAAATTATCCATCACCATGAAGTCTACCCATGAGAACAATTTACAATAAATTGTTGTCTAGTTAAGGTATTCGAATACAATATTGCAGATAGTTGTGTTCTTGTAACAAGGGAAAATCAAACAAGTTCAAGGGAATTGAAACTTCATTTTATATACATTTATATTTTAAAAAAATCATGTGAAAATTCAAATAATAGTGAGATAAATTACAGAACATCACGGTATGACACAAGTATAATTTATAGATTTTAAATTAAAACTATGATAGGCCATGCGACTATCTGCCTACCACTACAATAAATCAATATTACCTCACATCATTGCCACTGGAACAAGCGAGGCATGCCTCTATATGTTTTTGTTAAATATAGTGAGAGATGATATTTGTTCAAGAAAAGTAAACCCAAATTCACAAAAAAAATGGAAAACATCATTCCAGATAATGCTATTATGCTCTAAAAACTAAAGAGAGTTCAATTATTCCCACCTGTCTAAGACTTCTTATACTCTTATGTTTCCCACCAACCCAATACTTACTATACTCTTTAACATCCAAGATGCCTCTTATTTGATCTATTATAGAGATCTTAGACATTCAAGATTGGGGGTTTCCAGTTTAACACACCCATTTATGTTGAAAACTCTAAGATGTACAAAATTTGAAATATCTAGCAATGTCTTTAACTCAAAGAAAAATTCCAGGTTCATGTACTTTAGAGACTTTTGATTTTCCATTCCCTCTAGCAAGTGTGCCAATTTATCACAACCTTTAAAGTCGATATACTCAAGTGTGGATATTTCTCCTAAGGTATCACTTGGAATGGACATATTAATGCAATATTGAATTGCCATATGTTGGAGGTGCAATAATTCTGAGAAGGAATTAGGAAGTTAAGTCAAATTAATGCAACCAGATAAATATAAATGTATTAGGTTTTTAAGTTCCCTAAAATGAATAGCAATTGACTATGGAAATCTAGAAAAATGTGTCACATCGCCTTGTCAGACAGTAGAGATATTTCTACAGAAATTCTTAAAGTGTACAACTTCAAACGGCTCGCGGTTGATCGAAGCACTTGCAAATGTAATTCCTCTCCTAGCACTATTCAACTCAGGAAACTCACGAGGAATCTACAATGTACACTTTTTTTAGTGACTGGCTACTAGAATCTACAGCAAAACAAAATACTACCCAAAATCTAAATATTTACCTCATCAAATCTTCGAATAACTATTGGAACTCATCACCAAGATCTTGAACTTCCAACACTCTTAATGAAGCCAATGAAATGGTAAGAAAAATGGAAATGGATGGAAAATAGTTCAATCAAAGACACACCAAAGCCCCTGACATTACAAAGGAGGAGAAGTCCATGGGATGATCAACCACCAAAAGGAAAACACCCTTAATGTTTTATGTGGTTTGTTAGTCATCACAGTTTCTAACCTTTACTAAATTGAATTCCTCGTGACAAAAATATTTTTACTCGTCCTGACAAGCACATATATAGTAAATATTAAACCAAATTAAATGAATGCTTTCTCAAAATACTGAGAAAGTGATAATAAAATAGACTAATAAAGGAATAAAATAGAATACGATGAAAAAAGGAATAAAACAGAATGTGGGTCTTACAACATAAGTTCCATTTGGATTTAAGGGGATTAGTTTGACTATTCCTATTTCTTTGAGCATTGGGTTCAAATTCCATATCAACATATGCTAATTTAAATCTCATAAATTCCATATCAACATATGTTAATTCAAATCTCATAAGTTCCATAATTAACCTATGAGATTTTCCTTTTGGGTAAAATTCCATATCAACAAATATTGATTTAAATCCTAGAAATTAGAAGTTTTCCCTTAAAATAAAAGATAGACATGTTACCCAATCCTACAATTGAAACACTTATTTTATATCACTAGAGCAACTAAGATGGAAGGGCTTATGCTTCACGAACTCAAAGAACTACTCTCTTGCAATATGTCCTAGCAATCCCTTAACTTGATTGTGCATTTAACTTGGAAAATATCATACTTGTCATTTATATGTATCATCCACAAAAATAAACGGTTAAAATAGAATAAGATTTCAATACTGCGAAATGAATAAGTGGATGATTTTTGCCTTGCATCATTGCCTGAATCCACTTCATAATTATAGTCCATAAGGCATTTCTGATGAAGACTTTCAAGGCAGTCTCTGACATCAGAGTAACCTAATCCCTGAACACTCGAACTACCAAATCATTGTCTTCCCTCACCAAGAAACACTAAATGTATCAAAATGTTTCTTTCTCTTCTCTTTTCAGAGCCTCGTAACTCACTTTTAATGTGTTTATTATATCATTTGGAAATCATCTAAAAAAAATTCCACCTGCAACTTCTAGTAGACTTTTTCATCATTGCCCACAAGATGTCAGCCTAAAGATTTTAAGGATGAAAAAAACCCATCAAAAATATTTAATAACTCGCCCACCAAATATTGAAATTCTTGGACGGTTTTGGTGAAAAGAAAGCATGGTGGCAAAGGATCTCTTGGGAATGATGTCTATTTAATGGCTTTGTAACACTCCCACCCCACATTTACCCAATTTCATTGGTCTGCCAGGGAAAACATGAGACAAAGAGTTACTATGACATGACTAGACCTCCAAGCTTAATTTATCGAAGAGGGGCCAACAACTGAGACTGAATGACTACAAACTGGCATCCAACAAGGATTATAGGAGACACAGATGCCATAAAACCACCCTAGATGATCAAACACTAAGCTGAATAGTTTTTCCAATTACCTGGGCCCACAACCGCATGCACAATCCTGTAAGGGTGTGGTTATGACCCTCCAACTAAATGCACAAGCCTTCTTGAGTGCAGTTATAGCCCAAAATCCTCAATTCAGAGGGCGCAGTCTCGAGATGTAAGCTACAATTCTAAGCCAGCCTCCAAACCACTTCTGAGAAATTCATGACACCTTCTAAAATGATAAAATGACCTGAATAAAATTCTAAACATGTAGGTTTTAACCCTGTACATAAATTACAATACATATTTATACATGTCGAAGCATTTGATACCATGGGCAGAAAACCATTGCACACAAAACCATGTGCGAAAACCATGCACAAAACCATAGGTAGGTTCGCCCAACTAATATAGGGTCCAAAAAAATTTTTCCAAGGGTGCTACCCTGGACCCCATAGAGGGGGGCTACCTACCCCCTTCAAACCCCCTCTAACCCCCCGGTTGACTAGAGGAGTTATTCGTGGAAATAATATAACACAACCCAACATTCTCTCACTTGTTGTTTTCTTTCCACGGGGGGTCACAAGAGAGATTAGCCATTTATCCAGCCCTACAATGCCCATTGTTTCTCTACACCAATAAAACTTCTTAGATTTCACAGATTTTTCAATGCATCTGTAGTATTCTTCAAAGTGTCCACCTTTACTAGCAACACCTTTTTGTCTTCTATCATATCCCTCATAAAGTGATATTGAACATCAATGTGCTTTGTCTTTAAATGGTAAGCAGGGTTCTTTGCCAAAAAAATTGCACTTTGGTTGTCACAGTCTATCCTTATGGCTCCCTGTACTAACCCCATGCTTGAACAAAATCTTTGCAACCAAACTGCTTCCTTGCTTGCATGAGTGGCTGCCATGTATTCTACCTATGTAGTTGATAGTGCCACTACAGATTGATTCTTACTCATCCAACTGACTTCACCTCCAAATAAGTTAAACATGTACCCACTTGTATATCTTCTCTGATCCATATCTCCAACCTAGTCTACATCAACAAGGCCGTGAATATCCAAAACTTTGTCCAATCCTAGTCTTCCTTGGTAGCACAAACCATAATCACTAGTGCCATGCAAATACCTAAAAACCCGCTTCACTGTTGTCCAATGCTCCTTCCATGGTTTTGATATAAACTTGCTCAATACTCCCACTGCATGTGCAATGTCTGGTCTAGTAAAGACCATCGCATACATCAGGCTACCGACTGTACTTGCAAATGGAACATGGGACATGTCCTCTTCCTCTTCTTGTGTCTTAGGACATTGTTCAGCAGATAACTTTACACCTATGGGAATAGGAACCTTCACCAGTTTACTATCCTACATAGTAAACCTCTACAATATTGTCTCAACATACTTTCTCTAGTTTAACCAGAGCTTCCTCTTTACCTGATCTCTTTTAATTTCCATGTCCAAAATATAGTTTGCAGCACCAAGATCTTTCATGTTGAATTTGGAGGAACATTGGGTCTTCAAATCCTGGATAATTTATTTGTCATTTCCAACCAACAACATATCATCCACATACAAGACCAGATAAATAACGTCGTCACCAATTAATTTAAAATACGCACAGTGATATGCTTTTCTTCTGGTGAATCCAAGTCCCCGTATAAATGTATCAAATTTTTGATACCACATCCTTGGTGATTGTTTTAACCCATACAAAGAATTCTTTAGCTTGCATACCATTTTTTTTCTTACCCTTCACCAAAAAGGCTTCAGGTTACTTCATGTGGATCTCGTCTTCCATATCCCCATGAAGAAATGTTGTCTTAACATCCATTTTTTCTACCTCAAAATCAAAAGCAGCAACAATAGATAAAAGTAATATAATAGAAGCTACCTTGGCAACAGGAGAAAAAATATCACCAAAATCAATTCCCGGCACCTGGGAATAACCTTTTGCTACAAACCGGGCTTTGTATTTCTCCACCTTTCCTTCTGCATTTGTCTTCTTCTTGAACACCTATTTGCTGCCAATGGGTTTCCTTCCAGCCGGCAACTCCACCATATCCCAAACCTCATTTTTGTGCAAAGATGCCATTTCATCAACCATGACCTCTTTCTAGAGTTTTCCATCCTTTGAATCTATTACTTCCTTCACAGTTCTGGGATCATCATTAGTAATAGATAAGGAAAAAATTGAACAAAAAGTATATGGACTATACCTTTCTAGCTACCTTCTTTCTTGAACTAATATTTTCACACCCAGAGTTTGTGGCTCTTCATCTTCTGATTCCTCTTCTGTTGTAGAGTCTAATTCTTCCTCCTTAAGCTCAAACTCTATCTTCTCAGGTTCCTTTGGTTGGAATTCATGTTTAATAACATCTTTCACCTCTCTGAACACCACATCTTCGAGTTGTACATCAGCCTTCCTTGTTACTGAGTTTCCAAAGCTTATAACCCTTTTAAACCATCCTTATACCCAATAAAGATGCACTTTTTAGATTTACTATCCAACTTGGTTCTTTTCTCCTTTGGAACATGTACATGTGCATCACATCCAAATACCCTCAGATGTGAAAGAGAGGGTTTCTTACTAGTCCACACCTCTTGTGGAGTCTTATCCTCTAACGTTGAAGGTGATTTGTTGACCAGGTAACATGTTGTCTCCACTGCCTCTACCCAAAATTCTTGTCCTAACCCGGCACTACTAAGCATGCTTTTTTCCCTTTCCATCAACGTATTGTTCATTCTTTCTGCAACTCCATTTTTCTCAGGTGTGTGTGGAGTAGTATTATGTTGTGCTATACCACACTTCTTACAGAATTCTTCAAATTCCTTGTTGCAAAATTCTCCACCGTTATCTGTCCTCAACACCTTTATCTTCTTTTCTGTCTGGTTTTCCACCAGAGCCTTAAATTCATTAAACCTGTCAAAGACTTTAGATTTCTTCTTGAGAAAATATATCCATGTATTCCTTGAGAAATCATTTATAAATGATACATAGTACACAGACTTACCCAGTGATGAAACCTTCACAGGTCCAAACACATCACTGTGCATAAGCTCTAATATTTTTTTTGCCCTCTTACCACCAGAGGGGAAACTCACCCGATTCTGCTTCCCATATACACAATTTTCACAGAAATCAAAATCTAGAGAGCTATTAGTCATACCTTCTACCATACCTTTACCATGAAGTATTCGAAGGCCCTTCTCCCCAATATATCCTAGCCTTTGATGCCATAACATGGTTGATCCAAGTCCTGGTGTGAAGAAGGACCTTCCCAAGACCTTTTACTTTTGTGATGTGTTAAAATTGATTTTAAAGAAAAATTAAGGAATCCATCTGCATACTGTAAAGAAGAGGAACATAACAATCATCAGCACATGAAAACAAAAGCCGTTGATAATGGAGTTCGTCCAGGAGGGACTACGTCTCTGGTCCGTGGTGTCAACATGGTGTAGGCTGCTGCATTATGTGTTGTCAATAAAGATGATGTACATAGAGATGATGTCTCGATCATACAAGTAAGAATGCCCTCACATAAGAGTAGCTCTAAGAGATGTTCCACAGCTAGAACTCTCAATCAAAAGACTCCTATCAGTATGACACAACAACAAGCATGGTGCGCATCCCGCCAACATGGCACAAAAGGGATGTCAAAGCAAAACACATGCATGATGACAACAAGAGTATCCCAACAACATACAAGAAGGGATCTCAAAGCATAACATAAAGAGTTATGACAGAAAGTACATCACATAGAAAGATTCTGCATAACATGAAGCAAGGAATCATGACAACATGAAATAACAAGACCTTGCATCAATCATCAATCATGGATCTGTACAACATCATGCAGAAAGAAGAAGTATATGAACATGATGAATCATATACCTCACAACCAAGGGCCATCTGAAGCAAAGGCTATCAAAGTGTTGAAGCTCGTTGAAACATCAATCTCACATCATTGACCGCAAGAAGAAGACTGTTCGCACATGAAAATGGACATCTGCACTAGCACTTAGAAAAGTGACTAAAATAAGAAATGAGAGAAAGACAAATCTGAATACACCATCAAATTTGTGGCGTCGAGTAGTGCTAAAACGACTATCCAAAATCTGAATTCTAAGAATTTGAAAATTCAGAGCTCAAGGAATCTTTTAGATTCCCTCGGGATTCCTCAAAGATTTTGTTTCAGGGATGAGTTGAAAATCCGCTGCTCAGATGTCAAATCTAATTTCACCATTAGGATCCCCACGAAAAACCATGAAAAACAAGTATAAACTCAACCATATTCTGACAAAGTGAAATTTTACCTCCTTGGGAAAATTTCATGGCTCATGGTTTCGCTCCCTGTTTTCACCGAAATCATGGTTCCACGTGCATTCTAGAAATCACTGGAAGATGCAAAACTTAGATTGAAAAATGGATAGCGTCGTCGTGTTCGTGGCGACGAGAAGTGTAAAATCCATATAAATTTGTCAATTTATGAGAAGTTGAAAATTTTGTCCCCTGCAAAATTCATAATTCCTGCATTAAAAAATTATTAAAGTGTCTCGAAATTCGTGCAATCCTTCCCTTCCTCCTGCTCTGAGTAAAACACTGAGTTTATATAATATTCCTGGTGGAATTACCAAGAAGTTGGTTTAGATGGATTGGCAAAGGCATTACGATAGCGTGGAGGAGGTTAGGAGTTCAAATCCTACCCCTCCACAAATATCCTTCTACTATTTTTGAAAATCAATAAATAACCCAACCACTTTACATGTGGTATAACAACCCAACCATTATTTAAATATATAAAAATTACATTGTTGGGAGGTGGGCTCGTACTCTGCCATAAATCCCATGCCATAGGGATTTTAATGCCTTATAGTACGCCCTTCTATCTATGACCATAGCCATTTCATGCCATGGTTACGGCATCTGGTTTCGTGTGATGGGTTGGATTTATTGTTTTATGAATGTCCTATCACAGGTACCTACGGCTTATTTAATATTCTATCGGGTCGTCATGTTGAAACACTCGTATTCAGATCGTACAACGGAGTAAAGATACCACTCCCATGTGGAACTTATTTAATGATGACTGAAATATTGAAAATCATTAAAACCCTACCATTCAGCTGGTAACACGAGATTCTGAGAAATCCAGAAGTTGCAAGGTCATGATCGTAGCTATTATATTGTTAACCCCTTTAAGTAATATGATTATTGTTGTTTCAAATTTCACGCCACGAAATATATTATTGAATATATAGTTTGGTTAGGATGGTTAATTTTTTATTTTTTTTAATTTGATAGTTGGTGTGTTTGAATAATATTTTTTATATGGTTGAGATACATTATCACTCTAAAATATCATCATTACTTAAACTCTTGAAACTTGAATGTTATAACAAAATTCCAAAAATTGGAATACAAAATTCATAAAAAAATTTCATTGTTTTCCACAAAAAAAAATTAATATTTTCATTTTATATTTCTTAGTTAAATTGAAATTGGGCCACTACAGTACATAAGTAAGTTACATAAGTTTCACTGTGATAAAAATTAACATTCTCAACTTATATTTCTTAGTTAAATTGAAACGAAATTGGGGTTACTACAGTACATAAGTAGGTTATGTAAGTTTCATTGTGATTGGCAGCGAGACGATATAAATTGAAGTTATAAATATCAAATTTGATGAAGTAAGTTAATGGCATTGCTACTAGAATCAAAGTTGATGGAATGAAACACAGAGTGGGGAGAATATTATTGGTCAAGCTTGAGAGTGTTGTGCGGAGGTAGAGGATGCAAGCAAGGGGGGCTATACTCAAACTCACAAATATATAGCTTTTCTATTTAACACTTTCATGTAAAATGATTTAGAAAAATATTATTTCTTATATAATGTTTAATAAGGATAGCACCATTTTTCTTTTATTATTAATTTTTTATTGGTTTACATGTACTTTACATAGGAGCTATATATTTTCATAATAAAATCATAGCAATAAATCAAGAGTATCTATATTTTAAAATATAATAATTGCATTTTTTTTAACATTTTGATATTTGAACGAATTGGGGATTTTTAAGAGATCACAAGTCATAAAGTTAATGAATGTGAATGTTTTAAAGTTAATCAATGCAGAGCATTGTTTTTATGGCTTTCAAAGTAGCTACTATTAATTTAAAATATAGATGTTTGAGTGAAAGCAAAAATTTCATTTTTAACATAAGCTTATTCATTTTCAATGATGAAGTTCATTAAATCTGTTAATTCAAATTATATATTTTTGGTTGAAATGCAATGTGGTTGTGTGGAGTGCAGAGGTGGCTTTGTATTTCATATAGTGAAATCCATCTCCGCACTTTGAGGATTATTAGGTGGAGTGGAGAGATGGATTTATACTTTGCACAATGTTGCCAATGTAAAATAAGGCAGGGTGAAAGGGACTTCAACACTTATCGCTGATGGCTTCCTATTTCAACCTGAGGTGGATGAACCCATGTTGACCTTTTAGCCAATGGAATAGATTTGATATTGCATCGAATATGCTTCGTCTAAGAGAAATTAACCGATGTGCCTTCTCCAATATCTCCTTTTGTCCATTACAGTCCTTGTGTGTCATCTTCGCCATTTGGCATGTTATTATATACCACCTGAAAGCTTATTGGTTTGAAGTGAAAAATACAAAGAAAAAATTTGCACGCAAATTTCGGGGTTGTCCAATACGACAGATTATGACAACCATTGGCAGAATATATTGATTCTCGTTCTCTTCTAGTGTTGTTTTTCTACTCTTGTTTTGGCATAAGCCACTGGTTGTGCTATTGGCGGGAATATAATTTGTATTTCTGTTAGTGGTGGGTGAGGAGAAGATGGATGAATTTCCTCGTGGAAAATGTGGACCTAAGATATTAATATTGTCCTTCTCTTCAAGTACATGGTGGCGAATTAACTCCAACACATTCAAGATGTTCATGCTCATCCCTTCTTCAACCTCCATCGCGCTCTCTCTTCAATAACTCAAATACTCGTATCTACATAAATACATCTCAATTTTTCCTTAAAGAGACAGCTTCATGGTAATAGAATGAGTAATACTTATAAAACCTTACATTGTTGTAACACCCTCTTCCAACATCTACCTAGGTAATCGCCCAACCAGGGTAAACATGTGACGAAGAGTTACCATTATATGATTCAACTCCATACGTGTTAGTTAACGAATTGGAACCCATGAAACACAGAGAACCTGACCTTCTACAGATGCAGCATAACTTTGAGGAGCCATCCATCACATCCAGGTGACCATCCCCTGAGGAAAAATGACATTTTTCTACATTAAATCCTCAGTCACTCCCTTGCCATGGGCATGCATGCAACTAGTACCCTACAATCACTCCCACAACAAGGCATGCATGTGACTGGCAACTTTTCCAGGTAGTTTCGTGCGAGTGACTCTAGATTTTGTGCAACTTAATCAGGGCAAGGACTCGGGCCATTTCCCAAAACTCCATGAAACATTCACAAATGAAAAATAACATCGAAACAATGATAGGATGCAAATGCTTGAATAAGGACTTGATTACACCCCTGCTATCCATGACAAAAATTTCATCAAACATGTCAGAAATATACATTCTACAAGTTTAAAAAATGGATATGAGCATAGGGGTCTGACACTCATCTGAGAATCACTAAGAAGCATTGTTGCCTCATCCCAATAAGTGCATTACCATCTATTAAGCCATATATTCATTGTATGATTAGTGATTAACCAAAACATTATGAGAGCCATACATTTTATCTATCATAAAACTTACTTATAACCAGCATATAATCAACAAAAATATCAAGGATATAAGAACCATAAAATCCACATATAAACGAGCATATTTCCCATAAATTACTAAGGAGAAGAGAGCACTTATTGATGATACTAGGTGTGGGACTTCCACAGACCACCTGGCCATAAATCAGGTTGAACCAAATATTTCTTCCGTCGAGCCACACATGTGCCATTTCCCAAGCATGAATATGGGAGCTCATAAAATGACTTAATCAAAACCATCCAGGGCTTCCAAAGGCCAAACCACCTAAACCATCAACCTGTGATTCCACCTCATGGTCAAACATCACTAACAACCACCGGATGAGTCTCTACCCAAGTTGTCCAAAGGTCTAAAGTGTTTGTTCCAACCAGGGTGTCTAACGCTACTAACTCAACCCATAGTTTTCATTGGGCTTTTAGAGCATTCATCCAACCAAGACTTCTAGGACTAGTAACTCAACCCACAAAGGGCTTCGAGAGAATTTTTCCAACAGAGGCTTTCAAGACTAGTAACTCAACAAAAGAAGAAATAGGGATTCTAGAGCATTTCTCCATCTTAACCCTCATAATTGCATATATTTTACACCCTTTTTCCACCTATTTTACTCCCTTTTTATCATCACAATCACTGAATGTGCAATAAACCATAGAATATATGAAATGGTAGGTATATAAAAGTCTTGTATTTTATAAGTTAATATTGTTCTATATTATTAGTCTAATATTATTTTTAGCTACTAGATTCGGATGAATTTGTAGCTAATGTCTAATTCTGTATCTAAGTCCATTTTTTCATACCTTCTAAGGTGCGAGCTAGGAAGTGAAGTATATGGAAAGGTGGAAAACAATTCACTCAAGAATTCCCTCCTACTTTCATGAACCAAATTGATAAAGGAAGCTTCCACTTATGTGGTCAAAGGCACAAGTGAACTTTTTCAGCTATAACAAGGGAGTGAGGAACGATATATACAGCTAACGATTTTCTTTGATAATAGAAACTCATTATCAAATTTCATTGTGATATATTTCATAGTTAATTTTAGTAGTTTTTTAAGCGAAGCTAGGCACGAAGCTTTGAACATTTAATGATACAGGCTTTATAAAAAGACTTCATAAGCAAGCATAAACGCAATGTTTTTTTGTTATGCGACAGTGAGAATTGAGAACTCTGTTTCCAATTAAATTATAAGGAATCATTCTTATTTCGATGCATGGTTGATTGTTCAATTGGATCTTGTGACCATCTCATTGTCGAGGACCTCCTCAAGTAGTAAGGTTCTTTTATGTTTTTAAGTAGAATCCCTTTATATCATTTTGTAAGCTTATTTTCTCGATGCATCCTATAGAACATTCTCCTTTGTTGGTTTTTGAGTTAAATAACAGTAGTATGATTTTTTTGTTAATTGATTTCCTTTATTGGTTCATGAGAACATGAATTGAGTTTAATAAGTAATGACAATGGTAGTGAGAGTTTGGATTTAGATCAAAATTTTAATTCTTAAAATGGAGGATTTGTTTATAGGTTTTATTTCCAGTAAGAGTGATTTATGAGTTTGAGCCCTTGAGAACATATTTTCAATTCATTTTGGTTGTTCATGCAAGAGTGCGGTATTATGATATATAAGTTGATGTTGAGTTTCCTTCAAAGCATAATTCAGACATATAGCAGAGTGTATTTTTCTGAGTTAAATTTCATTTTACAAGTGTGATATTGATTTATAATTATCAGCTTTTCATAAGTTGTGTGGATTTCATAATCAGATATAATTATTATAAGAGTGAAATTAGTTTTCATAGGTGTCGGGAACAATTTAATTTTGCAGAGTTGTGAAAGTTTCTTTTGAAGGAGAGTGGGAGATTTTCCATAAGTAGTCTTTGATAAAAGAGTGTGATCATTTTAATTTCTATGAATAATTGCTCTACTCATGTGAATTCCAATAAATCAAGTTAGAACCTATATTTTGATAACTCATTTTAATTTAGAGGTTTGAATAACCAAGGATTTCTAGCACATAGAATGCATTTACAGTTAATCCACCTACTAGCCCTGGTCGATTGTAACACCCCTCCCTTATGTGTAAAACTTTGCAAACCTAAGATGAGAAAAGCTAGGTCTGATGTCTAATATGAAAAGTAAATAGCTTATGAAAAAAATAAATTAATTAATCACTTGGAAAAGCGAGATACCGAAAGAGGAAATTCTTTCCAAATCGCATTGGTGAATGGGAAAGGATAATTATTTCATGACAAAGCTTCTAGATTCAATTTTAGATAAGATGGATGGATTGGACATAAATATCCATTGAGAAAAACATAAAATCTTTGTGGTATAGCAAGGAAATATTTTATGAGGAAACGTCTCGCGGGAGAGAAAGGCGATATTTGAGAAAATCCTAGGCAAATGGATAAACAAGATCCATAAAAGCAGGACAATACTAATGGAAACCATATCAGGAAAGAAGGTATTAAATACCCATTGCAGAGAACAATAGGAGGTAGTTGATCCATGGCAAGAACCTCAGCTTGGGGGTGAACTAGAAGAGTCACTTCTAGGTTGGGTGGTGATGCTTAGTTTTCCAAGTGGTGTCATTTCTTCTAATCTTGTTGGATTCACGTGCATGGCATGTATTGTATGTGTACTCCTTACTTTTTATGTTATGGATTCATTCAAATAGAACATATGGATGGTTGAGTTATCTTGAATTGAAGATGATGAAATTCTTATGCATGTAACTCTTATTTCATCCAAGTGTAGAGTTAGTAGTGGAAGCATAGTAGGTAGTTGCTAGATACTTGCACCAATGAGCTATTTTACTCATGGTAGAATTTGCATGAGACCATGATGCATAAGTAGAACTACTTTTACTAACTTGGTTTATGAGATGATCATATATGAATGTTTGATAGATATTGAATCCAAACTTGATCATCATTAAATTTAGTGAAGGAACATAGTATGCCTCTAACATTATGTGATATCTCTCGTTTAAATTGGAAAATATTTATGCATGAGACACTGATGCATGTCAAAAAATTATATGTTTCTAATTGTATAGTCTATGGTCAGGTTATCTATTGCATGTGTATCCAATGAGGCTAGTTTAGCTATTTCTACCTATTGTATAAGAGTGATGTCAGTAAGGCTTTTTACCATGCTTGTAGGAATATGATCATGAACCAAATCAATGTTCCATTAATGCATGTCTGGGATCCACAAAGCATTTTATTAATTGCACGCTAGGATAAATTCCTTTCTCTAAATTGTAAATTATGCCTAAGGGTTGATCTCACATACAAGTCTTATAAATGAATCTACCATTCCATCTCATGGATCCAAAAAAGTATAGAAATAGTATGTGGCATGATGGTGAATCACTTTTGGTGTCGATCAATTGTTGCTGAAAGAATGGAGATCATATAATGACGAAATACATATATAGGTGATGATGGCAGAATCTTAATTGTAAATGAAGAAAATTTGAAAGAATGAGAGAATAGTAGTTAATTCTCAAAGTAGGCTCAGGGGGTATGTTACATTGCTAATTTATGCAAGTACTTTAAATTTAATAAATCCCCAAATATTTTGGCGTCATTGCTAGGGAAGTGTAATTATGAGTCTTTCCTTCTTATTAAAAAAAAACAAAGATAATATGCACAGGAAAACAGATTCTAGAGGTAGATTTGTAGGTAGAGGTAAAATTTTAATTCCAACAACATCACTCACCCCATCACAACCTCGTACTACCACACCACCCACTAAAACTCATATTCAATCATTTGCAAGAGAACATAAACTTCCTGAGGTAATTAGATCCGAAATCCAACCTAGAGATTCACCATCCTAGAAGCAGATCTTACATCCCCAACAAAAGGAGAATTTTTCCTATCTTCAACTCGAGAAATACTTCTAGGACAAGAGTTAGAGAACCCTAGTGAATAAAAGGTTAAAGAAACTTATTTTATCTTACCATTGATAGAAGAATTAGAAGTAGAAGATCTAGAAGAAGAACCAAAAAACCCAATTTTCGAACCCTATATTAGCTATGAAGAATCTACAATGGATGGATAAGGGGAAGGGGAGGTACATGATGTTAATGGTGAATAACCTAGGATTGGAGGATGAAGAAGTGGAAATAGAGATGGAAGAAGAGGGAGGGTAGGAGGTAGAGGAGATCTAGAATCCTATCTATTTCCTATCCTCGATGAAGATACACCAACCACAATGAAAAACATCTCACCCTCGATCCTTCCAAACTTTCATGGATTAAGAAGTGAGGACGAAGAAACATTTCTCTTTGAGTTTGAAGTCTTTTCTAGATCTTATTATTTCTTTCTTGACCCTGAAAAGTTAAAATTGTTTCCATCAACTCTTAAGGATGCAAAATTAAGATGGTTCATGGGCTTAGGAGCACATTCTATAAGAACATGGGAATAAATGAAAGATACTTTCTTATAGGAATATAAGGATTATTGAATGCCCCACAATCCTAAGGGTGAATTCTTTAAAATGATACAGAAAGAAGATGAAAATCTTGAAGACTTCATTGAAAGATTTTCTTAAAATGTTAAAAGGAGTAAAATGCATGAACTAGATGAAGAAACTTTGAAAGCTCTCTTATTAAAGTCCATCAAAGATGAGTGGATTGATGTTCTCAATTTTATGGGTAAGGGAGATATTTCTCAGTTATCATTTTGAGAAATTTGTGAGTTATGCATACACATTTCAAGAGGTAAGGCAAGAATTGGGAAATAAGAGATTCTTTCATGTTTAGGATTAATAAATCTACAGTTGGGACTATAAGTAGGCCTGAATTATCTAATTTTCTTAGTGAACCAATAAATACCCTTAAAGTGAAAAACAAGAAAAATGTTGAAAATGTTGCATTGTCAATATTTTGACCCAAATTTAGAAAGAAACATGCTCTGAGAGAATTCCCTCTTCATTTAAGGAGTGTAGAAAACTATGTTATATATAAAGAAAATCATGAAACAAAAGAATTTTCTTCAATACTAGGTCTTAAATAAGCTTATCAAGAGGAAATGCTACCAAATTAGATAGATCCCATCGGTTTTGTTGCTAAGAGAGCATGGAAAAATTCACAACCAAATATGACTCAAGGATTTAACACTCAAGCATTTACATAGTCATCAAAAAACAATTAGAATATACCAACTCCTTGGTAATATTGGCCTCCACCTTAGACACAAGGATGAAAACATCCTTATGGAAAATATCTTAAATATCAACAAGCTTATCTTGAGTAGGGTTGAAACATTCGTCTTTGATCAGAACTAAAAGCTGGCATTTTCCATAAGACACTGTGGTCAGATTTTTAATGCAAAGTTGTGGATGAGGAAGACCTATGACGAAGTTGATGAAGTGATAGTATTAGTTTTTTAAATGTTATAGAAAATGTAATAAAAGTTATGTTTTATGAATAATGATAATTATTATTCTGCTGGACAGGTAATATTGTATTTAGTTTTGGTCAAATCCATATAAGTTTGGGTTTGATTAAAAGATTCACAAATTTTATATAATTTAATATTAAAAATTAAAATCTATTATTTTTAAATAATATTTTGTGATATTTATTTTGAAATGGATTAAATAAATTCTTATTATATAATCAGTAACAATATATACTCACTTATACCATACTTTACTTGTACCATACTCTATACTAACCTGATACAATCTATAACCTGCTTTAAAATACATACTATGACTTAATAAATCTGTATTATACCATACTTTACTTGTACCATACTCTATACTAACCTGATACAATCTATAACCTGCTTTAAAATACATACTATGACTTAATAAATCTGTATTATGAAATGACTGTTACAAATTATATATTACTATTTAAAAAATAAAAAATCGTCCCACAACTTATCACCTTAAAAGTACAATCATCATTATAATGAATGAAAATATAAAGCCTTATTTCCAACCCTATGTCTAACTCTTCATTGCACCACAAATCCTCTTTAAATTTAGATACAATTATATTTTTAATATTGTCCGTATGGGTAGGATGACATCCTGCTATATTCCCTAATGATTTAACCAACACATCATCTTGATGCCATCTTTGCTTAAGGTGTTGATAGTAATGGATAGAGTTCAATTTTTTTTTGGGGATTCTCTTATCATCCATGTTTTTTATCTTGTTCATGTACATTAGGTCCTTAACCATAGTTGATCTATAAACTATCATGGATATTCCACTAGATAGTCCATCAAAACATATATGTTACTTAAATATAAATCTATACTATGAAGGGTTAATTCCTTTAGATTCAAGATCCCTTATTACCAATTTTGTTGTTTATGTATGCAATAAATTAAATGTGAAAAATAAAGAAAAGTATTCACAATCACTCACAAACCACAATGAATGCCAATTATTTTATGGAAAACCCTTTCAAAAGAATTCATTCGAAAGGTGAATCTACTATGTCCTCTTTTATCTCGAATTGAAATAATGCAAGTGCAAAGGAGAAGACATTATCTATGTAGTTACCTGAGACATGTGGTCCATGGGCTATTACAAAATGTAAACCCTCTCAATTGTGCTCTCTTTGTCTCTATCCACTCTGAGCTCCCTAAACTTGACATGTGGCACATATTCTATAAGGTATTGTAAAGTTCAATAGGATACTTAATTTGATCTACCTAATGGAATTTACGTAAGACATTATGTTGCATTGAGTTGTGTACATTATGTTACAGGGCTCCAAAGATAAATAAAGGAATTGTTATATATAGGTATTGTAAAGTTCAATAGGATACTTAATTTGATCTACCTAATGGAATTTACGTAAGACATTATGTTGCATTGAGTTGTGTACATTATGTTAGTAGTTAAGTGGTAAAGGCTCAAATCATTATCTATTTTTGAAGATTTTCTTATATGGCATGTATAGTGTACTTTTCTTTTTCATAAATAAAAAATTAAAATAAATCTAAATCCATATATATGCTCTCTTCATGTACATGATACATCTATTATTATAACTAAGCAAAGTTCCTTGGTAATGATATGTTTTTTCATGCGTGCAACATTGAGTAAGATATAAATATAATTGTAAATGAAACAAATAAATCCATTCTAACTACATTCCTCAAAGCTAATGTAACATTGATAGAATATAACATCAAATCCACATCATGAATTTAAAGGCAATGAAGACATTTTCATACACACAAGTTCAAATTCATGTATTTGTATTCCAAATTTGTCTAGTTATACATTTTTCTTTTCTACAAATGGAACTTCATTCCCAACATAGATAATGGAAGTTCATGCCCATGAATGACATTATGGAAATGCCGCCTCACGACTGATCTAGAAATTGGGTGTATAAGTCACCATCGCCACTCTTGGCACTCCCAAGTGCATTTCCAAAGTGATATTGCTGCAAAAATTCAATAACCAATTAGTTGTAAAATCCTAGTTGTAAAATCCAAAATGCATATAATCAATTTCGTTAATTAATGATAAGTTTTTGATCAACTACTCATTCTCACCATGAAGATCTAAGACAATGGAGAAGACTGCCCTTCCTGGGTAGATGGTGGAGCACTGGGTGATGGATATAGGCATGGTTTAGGGGTGATGGATAAAGGCATGGTGGGAGAAAAATTGGAAAAATGTAGTGGGTTGGGGCGATGATACATCCCCATTGGTTGTACGATAGTGGGAATAACCCTAGGGCGAGTGATCACCCTAGGGGGGGAAATTGGAATGTTAAGGGTGGATGATTGGAACAATGAGAAGGGTGGATGGTTAAAGGGGAGGGGTGGGAATTGGGAAGGGTTTGGGGAGTCGGTTATAGGCATGGGAGAATTTATGAAGGAAAAAGGTGGTGGGTGTGGCCGACAATACATCCCCATTGGTTGTACAATAGGGGGAAGCAACCTCGGGGAGGGAATTGGGATAGTACTAATTGGAGAAGTGCTCCCAATGCTATAGTTTCTTTCATCGACATGCTCATCAAATAATTGGAGTCGACAAGTTGGCCCGTCAACTGTAACAACAAAAAAAGTTCATATAGTTATGCCTATGCATTGCAAATGATAGTATATCATATTTCACATGAAAAAATGCATAACATCAGATTTACCATTTTTGTGTATAATAGAATGTTGCACTAACTCAGGCATGTGGTCCACAGTTCTTTGTCGTTGAGAAGACAACTCCAGCTGTTCATTCATGCTCTTTTTTTTTTGCACGAACTCGTCCAACCCTTTCAAATTGTAGTTTATCTTTTCCTACATTTGACTTGTGACCACAACACCTTTTCTTATTGACTGCGCTCAAGAAACTATGTTTTCTCTTGGTAGTGATCTTGGATGGAGTTATAGTATTGAAAAACACTTTGTTGTATTCTTGACATACTTTGTCTACCAAGTTGTTTAATGCATATGCTTGTTCCAAATTTGTAGGTATTATGGATCTCAATTTCTCATGAGTTGATGAGTGAACACATTTCATCTCATCATCTTCAAATAATGCACTATCTAGTCGTACATTGGTCATTTCAACATTATATGAGAAATTATCTAAATCATCATTGCTTGTTTCATTATGATAATTTAGAATGGGAGGAGAATCAAAGCATGGTAGAAGCTCTGTTTGGATTTCTGGGCCCAATATAGGTGATTCATTCAAATCAAATAAAATTCTAGGAATTTCTGTAGTAGGATTAGTGACATTAGGGAATACATTTTCACCCAAGCTAATGTTACTTGCCAACATCTCAACTTTCAATACATGTTTACAGATGTTTCCATTTAAGGCCCACTTGCAATTACAAAAGTGTAGATTGGAATCTTTATATATGACATTGTACCAAATATCACGAGTATTGTTATTTTGGCTACGAACCCAATAATCGTTGTTACGCTTTTCATCAGGCACACAATCTTCATTTGGGATTTGGTTAGCTCTACACCTGGATGAATTCAATTGTTCCTCAATTTTTCTGGGTCGTACAAAACCAGCTTCTTTTAAACATTGCATATGATTGTAATATAATACAACCTTTGTCAACAACACATAAATCAACCAATCAACCCGCCTATGGCATGCATTGTTTTTCTCACTTAGGTACCTTTGCTTGATATACCGATGGTAAGACTCAATTGCATTATTTGTATTTTGATTGGAATGTGGAAATTTCTGTACGCTTTTGCCCACATATATGTAGAAAGAAATTTATTGGTTATGAATTAATAACTATACATATGACATGCAAAAAAGAGTCATTAAAGCCACTTAAAAGAAACTTACATATTTTGTTGTTGGCTAACCAAGTTGTTTTAAAATATTCCAGAAACTTTGTATGGTCACTGAATCCTTCAAATAAATTTTCAACTGCCTTTTTTACAGATTCATCATCTGCACATGTGTGCATGATTTCTCCTAAAGCATGGAAAATTCGGATTTGGTTTTCCCTTCCTTGGACTTTGTTTCCAACATTCTTCAACCATGCACGACGAACATGCCACACACATAATAATATTATACAGTTGATTGAAGACCTGGAATAACATAATTTTTAGAGAGAATATACATTAAGAATATTTTTATGTCTCTTATAAAAAGAATAAACACATCACCTTAATGCTTCAATTTCAGCAGTAGCATCATCTGTAATGAAGGCTTTAACATGCTAATCTGGTTTCTCTTTCTTCCCAATGGCATAGAGAGTTGAAATCCATTTACAAATATCAACTATAGTATTGCGTGATGATATCACCCAAGCTACTGGAACCCCATTGTGATGTTTGTCGAAGACCATTAAAGTGTAAAGTTGATACTACATTACAAACAAAGTACATAATTATATTTATATAAGATACAAGCATTAAAATGGTGTTGAATAAATGAATTAGATTTAGGGTAATTTTGTACTCGCCCCATACTTATTTGTACTAAATGTTGAATCCATTGAGATTATATTGTTGTGAGAATATTTTAGCATCATTGAACGCATCCACTTTGTCTGTATGCCTATTATAAAAGGGATGTTTTCAGCAAGATCTTGTTTCTGGTAGAAGAAAAAGCTCTCAGCGTGTTCCTTATACCAACATTCTACACTGATTGGATCACTTTGATCTTTAACATACTCTAGCCTTATGGTATCATTGTAATGTTTAATATATCTTGTCTTGTCATGTATGTATCTCGAGATGTCCCTGTGTATAACTCACCGAATCCATCCTTCACATCAGAGATGAACTTATCCCATATCATTGTAACATTAAAACCTCTTTGGATTAAATGTTGGACAATAGATCGCATATCCCTTGTTAAATGTGGTGCATAACTGAATCTCATAGGCCTACCGATTGCATCTTTTCCATGAAAAACAACATTGGATTTATCAATATGCCTACATGCATTATATATTATTACAACATCATCTGGTCTAAGTTGAAGTCGCCGCACAATGAAGTGACATTGGCAACCAACTTTAATACTTTCATGTTGATCGTGTTTTTTGTTTTGATCTGAGGATGCACTCATAATTTTGTTGTTGCACTTCAGACCATATGCACACCAATAACTATATATAAAACATTTACAACAAATTAGATATAAAATTTATGCATATTGAAAAGAATTATACATATATTGAAAAAAGATATAAAGACTCACATCATGTACTCCAGATATGTTGAAAAATATGTTTGTCTGATATCCTCTACTTTTTTACTTCGTTGAGAAGCAAGAAGAAATTGAGTGGGTGCCCGTTCACTTGATTCCTCTCCTCTTATAAAATCATCAAGTCGACAATATGGAATAATTGCAACTTGGTCCCCATTAATCTCTGTCCATGTCAAATCTTCTGCTGAAAATTCAATCATATCCTTTGGGTCTTCAACTTCCAACTCATTAATCCTCTCCCACTTCTTCATTCTTCAAATACCTATAAAAATTGCATCGAAAATAATTTGGTTTGAGTAGATATTATGGTCTTGATTAATGCATATCACTAAGAATAGCAATCACATTTTTAGGTAACTATTTTATACTTTTCAGGTAAACCACTTTGGTAAAGGTAATTTTTGGGTCATTAATCAACTTATAGATTTCATACAAATTTAGACTAACCATGTATGACATATGATGTCTTTGTGGAGGTGGTGTCACCATGTTGGTCTCATGGTACAACTTGTGATGAGTGGTTGAGGTCGAAGGGGTCGAAGGGAAATGCCTAATTTTTTTTTTAAGTAATTTTTTTTACTTTGATATATATTGAGAAAGGAATGTCTCCTTGAAAATTGATATCTACCAATATTTATTAGCCATCTCATTTTTATGACTGCACTAGTTTTATTATTTTGAATTTTTCTAACCGAACATAAACTTTGCGGCTAATTGTAAGAATTAGAATCCTACTTTTGTCAGTACATTTGATGAACTCGGTAGGTTATTTATTTATTCAATATGTGTGTGCTTTTATTTAAATGTGTTAGTTGTATTTCTTTCTCCACTTATAAATAAATGTTAAGAACATTGATTTGGCTCCTAAGACATAAAACTTAATAAACCATAACTGGTTCTATATCATTTGGTAACAAATTTCAAAATCTCAATGACAAATACGTGAATTATTTCCATTTTAGTATAACAAAATTTCCATTTAGATGTTAACAAGAGTATTTGATGCCTACCCCCAATAGTCCTAACCTAAACTATAAATTATTTTATAGCCCCTGTGGGGAAATTTAGTTTGTTCAAGTTATGATTGCTAATAAAGTAAAAATGCTTTGGTTAGTAGAACAATATGTGTGGATTATGGACCACTCACTCCTTTACTAATTAAGTTATGTGACTTGTGAAAAATAAAAAAACAAATTATTTTATGGCCCCTTTGGGGAAATTTAGTTTGTTCAAGTTATGATTGCTAATGAAGTAAAAATGCTTTGGTTAGTAGAACAATATGTGTGGATTATGGACCACTTACTCCTTTACTAATTAAGTTATGTGACTTGTGAAAAATAAAAAAATAAAAAATTATTTTATGGCCCCTGTGGGGAAATTTAGTTTGTTCAAGTTATGATTGCTAATGAAGTAAAAATGCTTTGGTTAGTAGAACAATATGTGTGGATTATGGATCACTTACTCCTTTACTAATAATCATGCTTATCAATATCATCAATATATTGATCTCTTAAATTTAATTGTAAAAATTAAAATAAAATTAATATATCAATTAAGATAAATATCAAAACTATATAGCATATTTATCAATTTCTTAAAATTATAAATCAAATGAGATAAATATCAAAATTAAATAACATATTTATAAATACTTGAAGCTTATAAATATTATAATTAAAAAAAAAAAAAAAAAAATATAGACGTAGCTACTATAAGTATTATAAAACAAAAGCCTCTGGCAATAAAAAGTTAATTATTAAAAACTATAATAGCATATATACGTTTTTCCATATCTTAAACAAACAATTACCATCCTATGTTAATATAAAAAACTATTAATACATATATACTTTTTCATATTTTAAACAAACAATTACCATCATAAATTTAGGTTCGATAAATCATCGGAGTTTCTTAACAAAAATATTAAATTCAATAAATTGTATAATAATAAAACAAAAATCCCTATTATATTTCTATGTTTCTTACGTTTGTTATTCTTAGTATTAATAAAACCTCCGCCAATATTTTAAGCAACCTAAGTATTAAAAAGCATAAACTAATCTTATAAGATTAATGTAACATAAAGACTGGAAGCGCTTTTAACTCAGACAAACCAGAGACTGGAAGATCCGGAAGAGACTGGAAGATCCGGAAGAGATTGGAAGACCTGCAAAAATATTTGTCAGACCTGTAAAACTATTCGGCGAACGCAACTTCAGCTCTGAGTACGCGGCTTCAGCTCTGAGAACGCAGCTTCAGCTCTAAGTACGCGGCTTTAGGTTTTCAAAATGCAGAACATGCCGAACATGGTACTATTGTTCGCCCTTCAGCTGTTATATAAAACGCGGGATTCGGCAGAATTCATTGATCAGACGGCGGTTAGATACGAGCCGATCCGAACATAAATAGAAGCCGCAAATTTGTACAGGTAAGTCAGAAATCTCGGTCGATCAGATCGTTTTCCACCATTGCATTTACTGCTCACTGCATTTATTGCCGGAGGATGCCCATGGCGATACCATGGGGGCGGGGTATGGTGCTATGGTGCTGCATAAGATGGCAAGCCACATTAATGGCCCAATAGCATGGGATCTATTGGTTTCCCTCCTAATCAGCCTCACTAGGCTTCTGTTTTTGTACTTCAGGGATGGAATTTGGATGGGTACATTATTTGCAATGGGGTGAGTCGTCCAAATGTAAAATAAGGTTAAAAGTCTCTCTAAGAGAGTTAATATTTTTTCCTTTAAGCTATTAAAGGAATAATGAAATGTTCAAAATCATTAAATTTTATTGTTGGTTTGGTTTTGGTAGGCAAACTAATTGTGGTAAAAATCTCACTAAATTATCAATTTTTATTTTTTATTTTTATTTTTATTTTTTATTTTCTTTTTTCTAAAAAGAGTCACAAATTATTGTGTGTTTCATGTAATCACTTTGTTTAAATGGATAAATGGATATATAGAAAAGTAAGAACTAAATCATTAACATTTTTTGTTTAAATATTTAAAAGGAGCCGCAAACTATTTTTTGTTTCATGTTGTCATTTTGTTTAAATGGATATATAGAAAAGTAAACTAAATCATCAATATTTTTTGTTTAAATATCTAAAAGGAGTCACAAATTATTGTGTGTTTCATGTAGTAGCTTTGTTTAAATGGATATATAGAAAAGTGAGAACTAAGGGTTGGTTACAAAATTATTGTCTATAGAGGAGATAGATTTATGTAGATATTATATTGATGAATGGATTAATTATAAGGATTTTATTTTATTGAGCAATCTTTTATCACATTCATTTATGATTGAGGTTGAAATAGAATCAATATGAACTAAATCATCAACATTCTTTGTTTAAATATTTAAAAGTAGTCACAAACTATTGTGTGTTTCATGTAGTCACTTTGTTTAAATGGATATATAGAAAAGTGATAACTAAGGGTTGGCTCCAAAATTATTGTTTATCAAAGGAGATGGATTTACGTAGATATTATATTGATGAATGGATTAATTATATGGATTTTATTTTATTCAGCAATGTTTTATCTCCTTCGTTTATGATTCAGGTTGAAATAGAATCAATATGATGTGAGAGCATCTCTACAAGTCAACAAGACTTGAGAGGCTGTTGTCATATTTACTAAATGAAGTGGGTTCCCTTAATTTAATTTAAGTCAAATTTATGCAAATAAAAGATAGAGATTTCATTTTCTTGTTGAAATAGAGATTTCTTTAGGAAATGATGAATTATTTCCTCATCGACATGTAATATATTATTTGAGAAGATTTGTTGAGGAGTTAGAGGATTTCTAGGATATGAGAGATTTTAGGGATGAGTCAATAGAGGTCTCAGGAGCTAATTTAGGATTTGAAACCAATTTTGGTATCATACTTGTTTGTAAAAAAACATTGTAAGCTTACAGGCATATGTTGTCAGAGTGAGAAAAACCCATAAACTGAATATAATCAAGTCGGATTATGCAATATGTGCGAATGGAAACTAGTTAAATATTCTCCCTTTTATGTATTTGATCCCCATGTTTGTATTTCATATGTTAATATTTTGCGGATGGTAAATTGGTGAAGTTGTGATGATAGGTTGTGTGAGAAGACAATGTAAACTCACAAGTAGGAAAATTTGAGCAATTAACTTGATAAGATGTCCATTGTGGATGAAAACGGAGTCACAAAACAATCCCTATCAATATGGAATGAAGTATTGAATGTAATCAATATCAAGCTTAGTGAGTTTAATTTCTATTGATAGAGACAATTCAAAGTTTAACCTACGCAGAATTGAAACCATTGTAAGTGAAGATGAAATGAAAACCCAAAGCTATTGAAGTTCCATCAATAAACAGTGTCATAGGATTATTCTTCTAAATTTCTCGTCTACTTCCACCACCTAACTACAAAGTATTAAAGGGTTGTAAAAACAATTTCTGGTAATAGGTAATGTCATTAATTGGTGTGTCTAATAGACAAACAATTTCATGGTAAATGTCACTAAGACTGTTGACACCGTTAATCACTTTATTGTTGAGATTGTTGTGTTGATTTGCTAGCTAATGTAGATGATAGAGGGATATTTTTCCATATTTTGCAATCCTTTCCATCAACCTATTGACAATCAACTTGATGTATCGAGTCACACACCTTTAAATTTCTGACATTTTAATAATGAGATATGTTACCTTTTATTGACGGGGAATTTTTCCATAATATATTGTCAAGGTTTTAATTAAGGTTCTTATATGGTCATTATTGGATTAGGCTTGTATTGTCAGGGTGTATCTTTATACGAGAAATGTGGGCGACCTGAAGTCCTAATCTGATGTTGATGCAATGAGATTACTAAGGAAACATATTGATGCAAGAGGTTATCTATTGAGCCAAGAAGGCTAGTGCCATTGGATTGGAACTTGGTCATCACACTCGATCATGTAGGCCATTCCATCCAATGTTTCGTCTACAAAATTTTGGGATAGCGCGGTATGTCTGTATTGTTGGAAGCATGTTTATGGCTCTCGTGATGAGCTAAGGAAAGCACTTGAGAGCATTGTAGAAAGGGAATTGATCCACAATCGTGATTTAAAGGGGAATATGGGGTCTAGCAAGGGGTGTTGGATCAAATTAACTTAGACACCACACTTGTGTTGTAGGTTTTAATTGATCTGTAAACTGTCATGGATATTCCACTGACAGTTCGTCACAACAGATTTGATAATAATATATTAAAATACTGAAATTTAACACTATTACAGTTATATTAAAATTCTAGATTGGTAGATTTAATTGTAATTAGTACATAAATGTGAATGGAAATTATGCATCAAATTATAGAAAGATAAAATAAGATCACACACACACATAAGACATGAGACATGCTCTATGGGAAACCCTTTCGAGAGAAAACCCAGCTGGAAGGTGAGGCTACTTCACTCTCTTTCTCTATCTGGAAATATGGTTACAAGTACAAAGAAGCAATGTATGTGGCCTGTGGGCTGCTACAGAGCACAAATCCATCTTTTGTACTCCACCTCCTACCTCTCTTGGTTATATTTGCTCAGTTATGGAACAAAATGCTCTCAAAAGAATAGAATGCCTCTTCCTCCTAGTGGCCTGGTTATAACATAGCTCGATAGCCTACTAGTGGTTAATTTTGACTACATCAACTCTTAACTAAAGTTACAATATAGACTCTTCTAGAGTATTTTACATCATAATAACGTGGCTAGCCAATTTTTAATGAATAATGGGGGCTAACCTGGCATCCTTCTGAACTATAAGTGTGAAAACAGGAAGGTCAACTTTTGAGTGGCATAACTTTTGCATATGGACTCTAATTGATGTGCTTCTTGCGTCGTTGGAAATATCTTTGTGTGTAGAATATCATGAAATGACGTTGCAATAAAGCCTAAAGATATAAAGTTTTACCCCAAAAAAATATCGTTTCATGCCTCAAAATGCTCTCGAAAGGTTTCAAACCCCATTTTGCCAAATAGGGCTCTGCGAGTAAAAACGGTCCCATGAGCTGATGCCTCCACTTTTTCCACTCCAAATGCATCGAGATGGATGAAAAAAAATATAATGATCCAATCTAGAACATTAACCCTATGCAAAAATTACTTGCAAACATATACTTAAAATAGAAAAAATATATAGTGGCGAGAACATAAGAAACATATACACGAAGATTCTCTCCTGAAGGTTCGAATAAGGAGATAGAACACAAAAGTTCTAGTATAAAGAAGAATACAATTCTAGCTAAGGAGAAGATTTAGGAGAAATTTCCCTAAGCTTGGAGGCATCTTGAGAATACTAGTGGCAGAAATAGTCTTAAAAGAGTGTGGAGCAAGGAGCTAAAAAATTTCTTAAGAGAAACAAATATAATGAGGTTTGAAAGGTAAAGAATGGTATTTACGATTTGTAGTTGACAACGAGACAAAGTATTTGACTACATGCAGCAGCAGAGAGAGAGAAAGAGGAAATCGTGGAAACACTTGTATCAGAGATTGCATAACATAGAGGAAAACAAATTCCATCTTAGGTTGGTAGAAGTTGTTGATATTGCTATACAGTCGCAAATGTGGGTAGAGTTTTCTAGAGAAAGAAGAAAGTAAAGCTATTGAAAGTGTAAAGAGTGCAAAAACGTAGAAAATCAGAGGAAGCTTAGAATGTTCCAAACGAGAGAACTAGTGTTACCAAAACGCCAAGTTTGGAGGAGAGAAGCTTGGTGAGTTACTTGTAGCAAGGTGAAGTAGACTTGCAATTGTAGAGGCTTAGTGCATCTTATAAGTGGATGAGAAAAGTTCACAAAGAAAGAGTTAAAGATGACTACTAATGGTCATGAAAAGGGTTCAAATGTAAGCCACAAAATAATGGAGGAAAATTCCAAATCAAATGGCATAAAGAAGAAAATGATGAGTGAAGAGGAATTTGGCTGAGAAATGGCTGAGATGAAGGAACAACTCAGTGTAATAATGATGATGCTAAAGGAAAGTACAAAATTCCATACATATGGATGGATAATGAAAAAGAAGGTTACATGTCCTGCTAAGAAACGTTCTGCAAGAAAGTTGAGGAAGAAGTTGAGGCACGAAAATGCTTGGTTGAAGGAAGAGGAACTCAAAGTAATTGAGAATGAGGAAGAGGAAGTTCACTATTCTGAACTAGATCAAGGATCATTCCCTGGGGAAGATGAAGATGAGGGTGATGAAGGGAGACTTCGTGAGAGTCTTATGGATGACTTGGAAGGTTCAGATCAACATGAAGATCTAATAATAGAGATAGAAAAGGAGGCTAGAGAACCTTATGTTTTTGGAACAGATAATTTGCAAATGAATGCAAGGTTTATAGGTTTTCAAGATGATGGATATTCACTAGATGTTGTCATAAGGGAGAGGAAAGTGAAGGAATTTCTTTTCAAAGAATTAAAGAAAGAAAAATGAGGAATATTTCATATAAACTGAAGAGACTTCATTGGCTCACAAAGTCAATCAAAGAGGGACTTGTATATAGTCAAATGGTGTAGTTTGACAAAACAACTATAAGTAAGATGAAGGAAATGAAAGACATCATTCAAACGTGATGTTGACATATTTTAATGAAGAAATAAAACTGTTGGAAAAACTATTGAAGAAAGACGATTTTTTTCAAACTAATTGTGTATATGCAAGTACAAAGGAAGTTGAGACAAGGAAAGAAGAGACAAAAATGTCTCAAGAAAATGAAAATTTTATTTCATTCAAAATAAGAGGATGATGACAAAACCAAGAAGATTACCACATGTGGCATGAAGGATGAAAAATTTGTAATTACAAATTATGGTGAAGAATTGAAATTGTTAGAAGAATGGTTGGTCAACCCAAAGATTGAAAAAGATTGCATATTTGTTGCAAACCTATTTTATTCAAGAATGTCTTACATGAAGGAAGTTCTCAAGGAATCTAGAGAAGAAAAGTAGCTTTTAGTTTTACAAAAAAAGTATATGTTTGAGCAGATTGTTACAGAAACTGAAGATCATGGACAACTAAAAAATGTATAGTTGTCTAAGGAAGACAATGATAAAGAGGGGAAGAAATTGCAAGCTGCAAAATAACCTAGAAATGTAGAACAAGATATTGTCTCAAAAGAAAATAATTCAGAATATAACCAGCAAGCTCAAGGATGATTCAGATATCTCAGCTACAGGAATTAACCAAGATCTTTTACTTCTATGATTTAAAAAAAATTGCATGTGAAAGAGTATGAAAAACCACATGTGCATACTTTAAAGAAGAGGAAACATAACAAAAACCATCAAATCAAAGAACACACACAAGTTGATAACGGATTTCACCGAGTGTGGGTTACGTCTCCGGGCCCGGTGTCAAGAGTGGGGATGTCACTTCATTATTTGTTGCAAGATGATGATGAGTACATGATGTGTTCTTGTCAATACAAGGAAGAACTTGCTCAAATAGAGTGGCATGTATCTCCACGAGACACTCTTCTATAAGAACTCTCACTCAAAAAATATCTCCTTTAGCATGACAAAATATCAAACTCTCACATGGCATACAAGGATCCTCCAACAAAATGGAAAAAAAGGATCTCAACATCAAATCATTATCTCAACAAAAATAAAAAGAAGACATGGAATCAGTGCATCTTATACCTTCACTTTCGGGGATGGCCTAAAAATGCACACCTATGTTGAATAAACAAATTGCACAGTTGAATTCCTAGGTAAAAATCGTGAAATTTGACTGTAAACTTGACTGCTTTCTGACTCGGTCAAATCTCAGCTACCCATGAATCTCAAAGATTCTTCATAGAGAATATTCTTTAGAATATTTCCTAACATATGCTCTGACAATATTCTTGAGATTCATGACTTCATTGGCCTAGTTGCACCCTCATCTCTCATGTATTCTCCATGGTTCCCTTTGAACCATTTGAATGACATTTTATAACAAAGTGTGAGGATAAATGAGACAAAGTGTGTGGTTGGTACAATGGTTGGCATAGTCATATTAAGTTATTTTTTGTTGGGAAGATTTTAGGATCAAAACCCATTGACTCTTAATTTTTCTTTAATATGGTCTTAAAGCCCAATTTTGGTTTTATTATAGTTTTCAAACCATATAATATGTGGAAATTGTGTGTCCATATTGTAACGACTCCCAAAACCATGAGAATAAGACAAAAATGGAGGTTGCACCATGCCAAGGCCACTTGGGCCTAATTTGAGATGTCATGTGGCACCATATGATTAGACCATGTGGCAAGCCCTGATTGGTCCACATCATATACCACCTACTTTCCATGTGTCAACTTGTGATGTTGCCACATCACTTGTGTGTGGGTCCACTTGGTTTACTGACTGGGATGCCAAATTAGCTCTGTGGGTCCCACTATGCCTATTGAATTTTCTGCCACATGTCATATGTACGACCTTCCATGTGGTAGAAGGTTGACTTTGACTTTGACTATTTTTCTATTTGATACAAATTTCAAGCTGTAATAACTTTCTCATACAGACTCGGATTGAGGTGTTGTTTGCATCATTGGAAATATATCGTTGAGATCCATGACTTGGTCTTAGTTTCATAGACTTTTGAACACTTTGATAGTTGAGGTTTCCTAGAGCTACCTAGATCAAAGGAGATGTTAATACACATGAATAAACAATAGACTATATACTTATAGTAAAAAGTGAGAGTTAGTCTTTCAGAAAGAAACTAGAAGAGTATGGAGGAGGAAAATCCTTTGTAGCTCTCACACATTTGGGTATTTCTGAGATAGTCTCCTATATGCATGGGAAAATATATGTTATGATGAGTGAAATGTATCCTCAAGCAGTTGAAGAAATCAAAGAGTGTGCTTTTATAAAAATATGGAGCATGGAAAGTGATGAAGAGAAGACAATAAAAATCATACAAATTATGTTTGTAGTGGCAAAAAAATAAGTTTATAGCAATTCCATGTACCAACATAAGATTAAATTCGACATTGAAATTAATGAAATGTGGAATTTGATGATGAAAGTGCCTAAGAAATGACATACTAAAGTGAAAATAACAATCAACAATAGAGATCGTTGGCCATGAGGTAGTACAATAACCGAGCCAATGGAGCACTGCAGTATAAAGTTTGGAATCCTAAAGAATTGAGATCGACAACAAATAAAAAATGTAGTCATGTCTGGGGGGCAACAATAAAGCACAATTTGGGATCTAGGAGGAGAAGAAATTGCAATAGATGCACCCGCAATTGAAAATTTTCAAACAACAAAGATGAAAGGTACAACTATCAGAAATAGTTAGATGACTCATGAACATGAATCCATGAATTAGTTTTACCTTGGGAATCTAATTCAAGAAAAATTCTACAAGTCAATAAGGCCTAGGAGGTCTTGTCACATTTACTAATAAGAGTGGGTTCCCTTAATTTAAATTAAGTCAAATTTATGATATTAAAATATAGGGATTTTATTTTCTTGTTGAAATAGATATGTATTTAGGAAATGATCAATTATTTCCTCATCGACATGTAATATATTATTTGAGGATATTTGTTGAGGAGTTAGATGATTTCTAGGATCTGATATTTTACAAATGAGTCAATAGAAATTTGAGGAGCTAATTTGGTATCTGAAACCAATTTTGGTATCATACGTATTTGTATAAAATATTTGTAAGCATACAAACATAGGTGGCCAGGGCAAGAAAATCCCATAGACTAAGTATAACCATGCCATAATGTAAAATATGTGTGAATGAAGTTAAATATTCTCCCTTATGTGTGTTTGATCTCATGTTTATAGTTCATATGTTGATATTCCACAAATGGTAAATTGATGAGGTCATGATGATAGACTGTGTGAGAATAGAATAAAAGCCCCATAGGTAGGTAGATTCAAGTGATTAACTTGATAATGTTTCCATCATAGATTAAAATGGAGTTGTAGAACAATCCCTATCAATAGGGAATGGATTGTTGTAGGAGTGATTCATAATCGATATCGAGCTTAGTGAGCATAAGATTTGTTTATATCAGTAATTCAGAGTTTGACTTGAGTGGAACCAAAACCATTGGAAGTGAAAACAAAACAAATTCCTAAAGTTGTTGAAGTTCAATCAATAGATGGTGTCATAGTACCATCCATCTACATTTCTCATTTACTTCCACCAGCTGGCCAGGAAGTATAAAGAGTTGTGAACATGGTAATGGGTAGTGGGAGGCCCCATTAATTAATGAGTCTTATAGATGGACAATTCCACAATAATTTCTATCAAGACCATTGAGTGCTCCATCACCGAGACTTCCAAGCACTCCATCTCCAAGCATGTCAAGCACTCTGTAGCTGAGATTGTTGTGCCAATTTTTTAGCTAATAGAGACGATAGACGAAAAATTTTCCCTCCATTGTAGTCCTCTCTATTAACCTATCAGTCATCAGGTTGCAAGCCTTTAAAATTTCTGACATTCTGATATTGAGATTTGTTATCTTCTAGTGATAAGAAATTTGTCCATTACATGGTATCAAGGTTTTGATTAGGGTTCTTATTCAGCCATTATCAAATGGGGCTTGAGTTGTTAGGGTGTATCAGTATACAATAAGTTCCAGTGATATGAAGTACTAATCCGGATTTAAACAGGAACGCAACAAATTACATATATAACCATAAATACAGAGATGCAGCAGAAATAATGCTTCCTTTCATTAATGTAAAATACTGAAATATGCTTACAAATGAAAATGGAAATAAACTAGCTAGGGTGATGGTAGCTTATCTCTGAGAAGAGATGTGACGGCTACATGCCTCTGAACTGTGTTACAATGAGGCTCGAAGGCCTATTTATTGTTGAGAAACAATGGAAAACCCTAAACATCCAAAAACCTTACCTTAGGAGATGAAGCGCCAAACTATGGGCCCCGTTTTGGGTAAATTGGTACATCAATTTCCCGGGGTCGTAACTTTGGCATACAATCTCCGTTTGATGAGTACAATACCTCGTTAAAAAGATCTATCCGAGGACTACAACTTTTGAGTGAGAAACACAATCTATGAACCCTTGTTGCTCCCTGTTTTCCCAAAAAACGTCGTTTAGGGCCTCAAAACGACTTAGGAAGTTCAAGACCCGAAAAATTGCCAAAAATAGTAAATTGTGCTACAATTAAGGAAACTAAAAAAACTGAAAGGGACAGTTGTGGAGGTCCAAGTGGGATAGGTAGGTGGTCACCAAAATCCACCTTGATCATTCATCCCCCCTTAGGAAGCAATGGTCCCCATTGCGTTGAGTTCCTCCATGAGATGAGGAAACTTCTATTGAACTTGGTCCCTAGTGAGCTATTCTGCAACCTCTGATGTGTCCAGTAATTGTGGGAGCATGGTCAAGGGTGGTCCACATTGAAGACTTGGCACAAGCGAAGGAATGGGGGAATCTTGTGCTCTAAAGCATTGTTTCCCACAACCTTGGTAATGGTGTAAGAACCATATCGGAGTGGTCTGAGCTTCTGAAGGGCTCTTGTAGGGCATTATTTCTGCAGATGCAACCAGACTTTGTCGCCCACTTGAAACTTGTGTGGTACTTGATTCTGATCATGTCACTGCTTGTACTTGGCATTTTCCAGAATGGAGTGGCGATAGATAGACCTGTTGGGTAGAGGTGCTCCGAAAGTCAGATTAGAGGAATGCTTGACCTGACAGTGCAACGGTACCCCTATGGGTGAGCAGAAGATGTCCCTGTCTTCTTTCATGACCGTATCCACCTGCTTCTGCTGCGTGGAGGAACCCTTCCCGGGGGCCATGGATGTGGCTATGATCTTCCCCTTACTTTGAGAGTGAACCAGACAAAAAATAAATTTCCTAGTCTGGGAGATGATCTTACTGCCTTTCTTAATAGAGATCAAAGAAGTGGCGGTAGGTGGGGCTACCTCTGGTATCCTGTATAATGTACTACACAAAGAAATAATAACAATGTGAGGCCTTGACTCATACATAGCATGTATCTTCCACAAGTATGGTTTTCCTAATAATACATCACAAACATCAAGCGGTGCAACATCACACAATAACTGATATGTGAAGGGCTTGATGTTGTAGGGAAGGTGGCACTGCTAATGGACTCTGAGATCTCTTCCTTGGTGAAGCCACCCGATGTTGTACATTTGTGGGTGTGGTATAGTTGGTAGTCCCAGCCGCTTCACGACCTATACTGAAATGAGGTTCTTTTGGTTCCCACTGTCAACAATGAATTGCAGCGGCGAACCCTTCACCCACATCTGTAGGTGGGAAAGATGCTCCCCCTCCTCTGGATCTTCAGGCTCATTCTTCTAGACCTTAGCGGTGGCAAAAGTGGCGCTAGGCTCCACATCAATGATTTGCTTCCCTTTGTCATTCCCCTTGTCGGGTTCAGACTCAGGGTCAGAGCATGCATCTTATTCTTAAGCCTTCAACTCAGCCACCAGCAACTGCTTGGTCCGAAACTCACTTGTGTTATGAGTGGGGCTCTTATTGAACTCACACCACTTTCATGTGTCCTTCTTTGACTTCGTGGTGTTGTTATTTTCTTGCGGCTTTGACCGGTTGTCTTGGGTCACCCCGCCTTGGCTTTGTCCTTTGTTCTTCGGATTCGCAGATCCAAAGTCTCGCTTCTTTTGTTTAAACTTATGCTCAATCTTGACAGCATATTGACATGTCGTTCCGAGTGAGGAGATGTCCAGGAACTCCATCTCATCCTCAATGTACCTGTGTAGGTAGCCACGGTATTTGAGTACCAAATGTAGCTCATAATCATTGATACCCAACTTTGTGCGAAGGGTATAAAAAATATTTGTGAACTCTGGCATGTCTTGGTCCCTTCCCTGTTGCAGCATGGTCCACTTTATGTATTTGTCCTCATAGCTTCTGACAGGGTAGTACTTCTCCTTAATGGCATCTCGGAATGAGTTCCAAGTGGGTGCGGTTGAAAACAACGAGTTGTACTTTCATCCTTTTGCTCACAGTAGGTTTCCCACCAGTCCTTGACATGGGGCACTGTAGGTTTTAACCCCGTACAGGAATTACCTGCATACGAATTCTAAAGCACAAAAAATAAACAATGTGAGAGAATAACACATAAAACACATATACACAGAGATTCTCCCCTGGATCCCAAAACCAGGACTACCAGCTTGATTTTTCATTATGTTCCTTTCAATGTTACAATACATATTTATACATGCCGAAGCACCCAATACCATGGACCGAAAACCATTGCGTCCAAAAAAAATGTGCGAAAATCATGCACAAAACCATAGGTGGGTTCACCCAACCTAACATAGGGTCCAAAACCAAAATTTTCCAGGGCGCTGCCCCGGACCCCATAAAGTGGGGTTACTGGTACTCCTCAAACCCCTTATGACCTCCCCCCTTCTAATGCCCAGTTAACTACGTGGGCTAGTCGTGGAAAGAATATAACACAACCCAACATTCTCCCACTTGTTGTTTTCTTTCCACAGGGGGCCATAAGAGAACTTAGTCATTTTTCTAGCCCTGAAATGCCCATTGTCTCTCTACACCAAGAAAACTTCTCAGAGCTCACAGATTTTGTTAATGCATCTGTAGTATTCTTCAAAGTGTCCACCTTTACTAGCGACACCCTTTTGTCTTCTATCATATCCCTCACAAAGTGATACTGAACATCAATGTGCTTTGTCTTTGAATGATATGCGGGGTTCTTTCCCAAGAAAATTGCACTTTGGCTGTCACAGTCTATCCTTATAGCTCCCTGTACTAACCCCATACTTGAACACAATCTCTGCAACCAAACTGCTTCCTTGCTTGCATGAGTGGCTGCCATGTATTCTGCCTCTGTAGTTGATAGTGCCACTACGGATTGTTTCTTACTCATCCAACTGACTGCACCTCCAAATAGGTTAAACACATACCCACTTGTAGATCTTCTCTGATCCAGATCTCCAGCCCATTCTGCATCAACAAAGACACGAATATCCAACACTCTGTCCAATCCTGGTCTTCCTTGGTAGCACAAACCATAATCATGAGTGCCACGCAAATACCTGAAAACCCTCTTCACTGTTGTCCAGTGTTCCTTCCCTGGTTTTGAGATAAACCTACTCAATACTCC